>UELU01139261.1:0-32447 GCA_900490025.1 Megastigmus dorsalis | reverse complement strand
AGAAAGGAGGGGGTAATGTTTTGATGAGTGTTTTGTTTACAACTATATATGTGCTTTCTCCTCTTCTCTTTCTCTCTCCTCTTCTTCTTCACTTCCTTTCTAATTCTTCGTGCCTCGGCGGATGGGCGGATTTTCTTCCCATCGGCCGAGGCCCAGCACCTCGGCGCTGCATTGAAGAACATAACCTCTATAATTGACACAAAATGTCTCGACTGACAATTAAAGAAATAGGTTACAATGTTATTAACATAAATCCTTTCCAAATTTTTCTCCGTGTAGAGAAGCTTGAAAAAGAAAAAAAAAGTAATCGATTGAAAACAGTGATCGAGAGACATAAACGAGTGATGAAGAAAATCGACACAAAAAAACGTGAAGATCGGATGACTAAAGTACCGGCAACGCCGTTGCCAATGACAGCGTCGTTGTTGGCCCTGTGATTGACGCCGTTGCCGATGGGCTTGGCCACACCGTTCTGCGCGTTCTTCCTCGTCGCAGGCGCAATCTCCTCGGGCTCCTGGCTCTCGGTGCGCAGGACACTGATCCTATTGGGATCGTCCTCGTTGCGCGATGCGCGTCGCATCAATTCGAGCAGTGCCGATGCGAATTGTTGCCTGTCGGCCGGAAGCTCCGTCACACCGTCGACGATGCTCAGTCTGCCTTCGCTGTCGAGGCTCTTGAGCATCGGTAGTGCGAGCTCGCGGAACAGCTCCAGTCTGCGCTCGAACGCCTCGGGACCGTCGTACAGTCGGCCTCTACCGACTTGATGTTTCGAGACGTCTAGCAGCAGCATTTCGGGCCTCTGGCCGAACTGTTTTCATCAGACAAGAGGTGTTTGTACAATTTGTTGATTTGAGAGTTGGAAATTATTTTGTGATTAATCAAATATTCTATTTAATCTAATTTATCACTGATATTGGTAACATGTGTTATATATCTATATAAGTACACGTGTGCTGAGTACAATAGAACGCGAGATTTTCAGTCTTCGATCGACTTTCTCAATTTATTCCTGCGAGAAATTACATGTCCTTTGTTTACCCAAATAAACTATACTTTGTTCGCCGGTTCAAGTTACAGCTCATTCGCGGTTAATACTTATTTTAGTAGCATTTTGTCAGAACAAGGAAATACACTATTCACCGAAGGCTTACCAATCGTTAAATATAAACCCATCGGTTAAAATAATTTAAGAAACCTTTCTATTAGATATGAAATTATTGATTTCCCCTATCAACTTTGTTTACAATCCATTCTCACAAACAAAAGTCAGGAAATGGTCCGTGTTGTACCTTATTCTCAAAGTCTCGAGCCTGCGTCAAGTCTCTAGGGAAGCCATCGATGACGATTCCATTCGCGTCGCGGTTGAGGAGTATCTGCTTCTCGATCAGCAGCATCACCAGCTCCGTAGGCGCCAATTCACCAGCCACCAGTGATTCTTGTATCTTGGGATTGCTCGCCGCCAGCGTCACGAGCAAACTTCCCACGCTCAGGTGCACCCAGTTCGACATTTTTCGTATCGCTTGGCTGCAGACCATAGCTTTGTTGCTTCCTGGACCACCTGTGTCAATCACATCATCATCGTTAAGTTTAGATCTTTTTCTTTTTTCATAGGATATGCGATGGAGTTTATCGAGTGGGTCTTTGAATGATTAATTTGATCGATTTACGTCTGTAATCTGATTTGTATGGAAATGAATTTTAAGGCAGAATAAAGAGATGTAACATTTTTGTGGAAGATTCTAAATGGTACACGAAAAGAAAAGATTTAGTTGTAGCATCCAAGGTCTTGCATATTTAGTTGCATAAGCAAAGACTTTGTTTAGGGCATCTAAACATATTGTTGTCAGAGCCATAGTCCTTTGGTTGCTACTTAAGTTGTTAGTGGTCGTTGTTTAGTGTTTAGTTGTGGTGTTCAAAACTTTGGTTGAGAGATTCAAAGTAAACTTTTACGTCTCGACCATTTCGTTTTAATTCGAATCTCGCAATCAAGGCTTTGTCTCGTCGTATTTAAGCCAATTTCAACCATACAGTGTGCGTGACATCCAAAGCTTTGGAAATCCGATAATTGTCCTGACATCCAAATTCTTGGTTATCACAAGCGAAGTTTTTACTTGGGCGATGGAATAACAAAGGGTGAAACAATAAATTCCGGGAAATACTTGCCTAAAACCCAGACGATGGGGGGCAATCCCTTCCTGGGCATATCAGCCGTCTTCGACGGTAGTATCTCGTCCCCGATGACGACGGGTGGTGAGGTTTCACTGGGAGCCGGCGTTGTTACGTGATTGTTGGCCGTTAGCTGAGGTGCTGGGCTCGCTGTTTCCGCGTCCCGTACCCTCTCGACTTCCACCTATATCCAGTGGGGGGGAAAAAGCAGAAAGGGACTGTCGTGAATGGCATAGTTCCCGTTGTGCGAGTGCACGCAGTGTGCCCGAACTTACAAAGCTCCCTTCAATGAAGAAAAGTCAACTTACTTCCGCTTCCATCGAGCTCGAGACTTGCCTTTTCGGACTACCCGCGCTATCCTCGGACAGGCCAAGTATACGCATCACCGACTCTCGAAAGTCTACGTAGACCTCGGTCGGATTTCGCTCGCCGTTCACCTGTTTACCGGAGAATTCGAAAGATAGTGCATTTTTATTATCCTGCCCTTTTCCCGTGGGATTATCTCGATTGTGAAATTAATGCGACACGAGAACGAATCGTACATAGTAAGTAAAGGTATGTATCTTACCACGAGGAGCATTTTACTCTGGTCGAAGTATTCAGCAACCGGCATAACGTTTTTATAAAAATTTCGCAGTTCCATTCTCGCTAATTCGATGATTACTTGACCGAGTTGTGCTCCGTAATCGATTTGCCTTTCGAGCACTTCTTGCTTCCAAGCAACCAGAACTACTCCGTTCACTATTTGAATCTATACAAACAAATAAATTTACTTTCTCATTTACCATAGTGTCTTAATCATGCATGATATATATAGAATTGCAAGGGAATACAGGAACATGATAATTTTTTTTTTCAACAATCGTTAATTCACGAGAAGCGTAGAAAAATAGAAAAAAAAAAAGAAAACGATGCATGTGCACGAAATCTTTATCGACATCTTCGCGAAAGCAAAGAGTCTGCGCGAGTCGATATCCTCTATCCTGACGACGATGGCCATATGATAACGAGAAAAAAAGATCGAGCATCCGCCATCAACAAGTGTGCGTGATAGTCGAAATTGCTTCGCGAGAACCAAATCGATGGTATTTATTCGTCGCAGACATAATATATATATATATATTTATATGGGACTTTGGAAACTCGGGAGTGGGAAAAATTTCACCCGCCTATCCGTGTGCGATGTATATCTTGGGTAGAGGGGGCGTGCGAACTTGCTGAATTTCGATTCGCAACGCGTAGTTGGATGCGCGGTCAAAGTCGATACGTGTACAGTATATGGCATGTATATATGTATACAGTGTGTGGCGCTGAGGCCTTTAATTCGGCGTGTGTTTATTTGCTTTACGAATATATAGCTCTGATTTTAATAATTCATGGTAATTTTTATTTGTTTCCTTAAAATGTACTATTTCATTTTGAGGTTGTTTGGAGGTTACGCGGGATAATGAATTGATTCGTGTGTTTGATGTATTCGTGAGGTTTTTCTTTGTGCAGAGATGTTGTTAATTAGAGGCGGTACGCGAAATTTGGCATTAACGCAATTACGGTATTATCTAATTTGGGATTTTGTATTCTATATAATTGTTCTTGGATAAGAGCTGCAGATTAAGTACGTTGATATAGAATTTCGAGGTGGATTAGCTCAGTATCTAGCTAATATCTTGAAGTTTTCTTTGTGATATATACCCCCAGAAAAGGGGTCGCTACCCTTAAATTGTCATTATTAATTATTCTATGTAGGCATTACGGTACAAGTATTCTTTGCGTTTCTAATATTTATATTTTCATTTATATAATAAAATAAAACGTAAATCTGGATAATATTTTTTTAATCAAATACTCTATATTTATAGTTAATGATTATGTAAAAGTCTTGATTTGCGAGATGCGAGGTGTAGTATTTCGTAAAATAATAAATTTGTATTAACGTTATAAACGAAAAACTTGCATTAGAAAACTTGGAATAGAAAAGCATTTCTTAGTATACTTTTTCAAATTCTAGTTTAAGTTGTTACGGGTCAATACTCATTTTGTTTGACTGGCTGCTTTTGCTACACTCTCCTGTTAATATTTCATTTGGAAAACAATTTATTTTGTTGGCAAATGGAATTTCTAACTATTTATTATTAACTATTTAAACAAATACAGTATCAATAAATAATGGAGTAATTTACGATGGACTTTTGAAAAATTCCAACACCTGCGAAAAATAAAATGGAATATATAATCTTTTACTTGTATAACAGTATATACGATGACTTTTCAAAAAATTGAAAACTTTTGTGCAGCACGAAATTTTGTACTATACCTAAATGTAACGAAAAATTAAGCTATCTAATTTAACTGCATACCAGTTAATAGTTTCTAATTGCACTGTTTAACCTACATAAATATTCAATATTTATGAAAATGTTTTAATTCGATAGAAAATTAATTCATGAGACTGTCTTCTTTTTTTAATATCGTGTGAAATGTTCGTGGATGATGAGTAAATTTCAGGTGAAAAACAATCCTTCCGAACCAATAAAAAAGCTTTAAATTAAAAGGCCATGTTTTTTTTATTAACGCCTAATTTTTAATTATTTTTTGCATATAGTCATGTAAAAGTTGGAAAATGCCGAATTATAGAACACTCGTTCACGCAACAATAGTCGTAGCTTAATAGAAACGACCCAGTTAAGTCAATTGCAGGATAATTTCCGGAAATTTTTTCGAGTTCGTAAAGTAAGAACACACGTGCAAAAAATCAATTTTTTACCGAACGAACAAGAAAGAATAAACACACGGCTTGCAAGTAATGCTAACTTCTGCAGCGAAAAAAATTTCTTATTAAAGAAATGGTTGAATGAAAGTTGCCTCGTAAATGTGCACGATGATTTTTATACGTCTTATGTAGGTTGGTTGCTGACATGTTTTTTTTTAATGTTAAATTAACCAAAATGTTATTAACCGAAGATAAACGTATTTATAACATGATTAGAAATTTTGGTATACAAGAAAATTAAAATATTCTGAGATATAAATTAAATAAAGTAATCTGAATGCAAACACTGTAGAGTTGTGAAAATAATTTCTTAACTTTATACAACAGGATCGATCTAGTTGAAGTTTGTAAACTCTAAATATGAAAGTGACGACTAATATAGATAAACATGTACATGTATTTTCAGCGATAATTAAGAGTAAATTTTAGTTATTGCTTGTCTTTGCTATAGAGAAACGATAAGAAACCTCTATTTATAGCGACCAGAAACAATATATTTTCTGTGCAAATAAGTATCGTTTCCAAAATTAATTACTTACACCTATACACTTTACTATCATCAACTTTGAGTATAGCATTAAAGGATAACGCAGCAAAATTTTGAAACGATTGCCGTTGCATTCACATTCTAAGACTAAATTTCGCAATTTGAATTTAGAAAGACCACCAGAGACTTTAGATATACTTTTGGAAACACGGAGGCTAGTAATTTAAATAATAAATATTTCAACTTCCCGTAGGTCTCAAACAATATCAATCAGAAAGAGTCGTCAATGAAATACAAAAGCGCTCGTGCACATGTAAATACTTAAAAATACGTAAAAGCTGCGACCCAAAGGTTGCGGTGACACAAGTCGACCATATCCCTGTCATACGAATGTGTTAATGTGCTATATAGTCGGATTGATCAGTGATAGAGAAATGGGAGAGAGAGAGAGAGAGAGAGCTAGACACATCGTCCCATATACGATAGATATAGCGCATACACATTCAACCCATCGCCCATAATATACATATATCCATGCACGTGTGTACGTGATGTAGAAGGGATGGGGGAAGGGACGGCGATATATTCGGGGTGTGTTGCGCCACGCGTTTAACCGATAATCGGAGTAGGTCAGTAGGTCGACTGCGTACCTGTACGTATACGCTCCCTCTTCCCAATTTCCTTTTTTTTTCGCGTTGATTACATATTTAAAAGCATTTGTGCGGGTGTGTGTGTGTGGCCACTCGTCGTCCGAATCGAGCGTCTCACGTGTGCTCTCATTTTCGTTACCGAAAATGCTTTTTCAAGGGCTTTCGGTGTCGTTAACCACGAAAGACGCGCGCGCCGATCGAGGGTTATTTTCGGCAAGTGCCGATGATGAATTTTACGCGCGTACATCTCGTCCCTATATGGGATTCTTTTATATAGTCATTGTTTTACCGATAAGCTGATATGACCTTTCGGGGACGTGTCACGAAATTGGTTTTGTATATATACGCCGTGCGATCGGTTTGGCGCATTCATTGAACCGTTGGAGAAGTGTTAATGTGCTGTTTTTTAAGCACGTGGATAGTCAGTCGTTGACTTTTTTTATCAGTTTTGAGGATAAGAATTCGTATTGGATCATTTGAAGTAAACGAAATAATCGTTGAATGTATATTGTATTGGCTGACCAATTCCAGCTATTTCTACTCATTTTTTCTCAATTAAAGCAAACTTCCAGCGATCGCTCGTGCAATTAATATAATCGAATATATTCCCGATGAATTCTTCTAAAACACTATTACTATATACATATACATATATATATATATATATATATATATATATGAAACACAAGCCCGTAAAAACTTAATCACTACAGCGTATACGTGTCTAGCACTAAACCACCTTTATACCACGAGAATTCCTGAATGTCACCACGCGCTTCCTGTACAATCATAATACACGTGTTCGCGTCTCGCTAATAATGATATATACGAAAAGCGTTATAGCGAAGGGGGCAAATAAAAGCGCGAACGCCTAATGACATCATATAATGGGATATACATATATGGAGTGGGTGGGAGAGGAAGTGGAGAAAGCATAATTGACACCATTTCTTTTTCCTCGGCACGTTTCCGCGGCCTCACCTTTTCGGAGTACTCGACGACGTCGCGCATGTTCCTCGGATAACCGCTCACGAGGAATGTTTTGGCCCCTGGAGACATTTTCATTTCGAGCATCAGGACCTCCGTCACAGTCTTGCTGCTGAGCAGTCCAAAGTCCTGCATGTCTGTAAATGGAGAGAAAAAAATCGAGTTTTTTTTTTGCTTATTTCGAAATTGCATCGGGTTTTTAATTGGATGCGAATGGTTCCATATAATATCGATTTTTTTCTGTATCGATCGACTTATTAATTTGTGCATAATGTGAAAAAGAATGATGTTTGATTAAGTATCAAAGCTTTTTAAGCGTAATGATGAAATGTCTCTTTGATGGCACACTGTCTCTCAATTTTATTCTGTAATTATTTCCTTATTAGGATAGAGATACAATTTACTTGAACGATGTTGTATGTTCGTAATGTATATGCATAAAACTTGAGGACAAACGTTAAAACTAATGTTTGACAATAAATCTAAAGTTCTTTTTCTTAATTTTTGATATGATAGGTCCGATGAATCCTTAATAATTACGCTTGATAACTGTAGAACATTCCTAATACGAGGGCATAAACATTAATGTTTTACGTGAGGAATCGGAATGGAAATGTCATTGGAGCAAGTCTTGTGAATTAGGTTTACCGCTATTAGAGAAAACAACGTGTGTACCCTAATGTAATTATAGAATTGTCATGAAATAAGTTTTTGCCTTTTAATGACTATGTATTCGGCAAACTTAATTGTACCCTGTAATTGTAGGTCGTATAAAGGTACGAGGACTTACAAATTGTGTTTGCTTCTTAGAAACTTTCTCCTTGTGGATATTTATTAATGGCCGTGTCAATTAGACAGACTAAATGACTTTGACTTCTACGTCCTTTAATTGATATGCTTGAATAAATAGGACCAAGACGTTTTTATAAATTAGTTACTTTTAATTAAATACGTACGCGCTTACGTATTGTTAGCTCTGTTTATCTTACGTACATTAACAAATTCCTTAGTATCGAATTACAATAGAAATGTGCTTTGATAGATTCACAGTGTTTAAAAATGATCGATTATAAAAATGGGGTTAAGTTACACTACCATTTTATAAACTGAATAAAAAATATTGTATAAAAAAACTTATCTCATGTTAAAGTTTGCAAAATACAGGATTTGTAGAAAGTATGTACTCCGAGTATACTCACAAAACATATATATATAAATATATATATGTTGTGTGAGTATACTATATATATATATATGAATCTACATAAAGATCTATTTGTAAGCAAGTATTTCAATTGCAATATTTTAATAAGAGGCAGCTTGTCGATTAAATTGAAAACAAATGAGAACTCGAAAGGTTCTTCTCTGCATATTATAGCAATGAAACAAAGTGCGCCAAGGTGATGATATAGGTAGTAAGATCTGTAAGCTTCTAGTCCCCAATTGAAATATCTAGGTGAGGTCGTCGCATGTAATGCATTTCTCTTACGTACCGATAAGCCTTACAGCTACAATTATAATTGTCACTTTATACAAGAATCATTTTCAGAAATCACCACCTATTTCATTTATAATCGACTTTTGTGCTCAACAGGTTTCGAGCAAATTTAAATAAGGAATAACAATATTCACGATGGTATTAGTACAGTTCTTATTTTCAGTAAATCCCAAACATTGCAATTACACCAGGACTCCTCATCGACGATAATTCGCGTCAGCTCGTTAAAAAAAAAAAACCGCAACGATTTACAAGAAGGTTCGCACGATCGCGTCGGTAAGCGAGGAATCCGCGTCGGTACATACACGTGGCAATCCAAGTGCAGCAGGAATGGAAATGTACCGGGAGCAAGCGCGCGCTGAGGGTCCATGAATCTATTATAAAGTCGAGCCGTGTGGACGCGGCTCTAACCCGCGCTGCATGTGTGACGAGTGTGTATCTCTATTGCGCAACTACATATGGATAATACCGTGTATCCCTCCATCGATCTTTTGCACCGGCAGCTCTCGGACTAAATCGATTCGGCCGCACCGCGACCAGCCTATTTTATATACATGCGGCGAAGTGAACACGCGCCCGCCCCGAGAGCACTTTCGACGTTACCCGCGACATCCTGAGCCTCTCCTTTGCTCCAGTTTGCCAAATGAAAAGGCAGTTTCTGCCACTTGTTTAGGTTTGTCTTTTCGTTGGTGACGCGATTCGAATCGACGATGGGGGTTGTATATTCGTTGGCGATATATCGACGGATCCGAGCAACAGCGTATTACCAAGTCTGGAGAGAAAGCAAAGAGGTATACCAATTCAGGAGGATAGGCGAAAAGGTACCAATTCGATGGATGGAAACGAGTTTTTTTTAACTCCAATTTAAGTTGGCGACGCATCGTTATTTTAAAATTAGCGCGTGAGAAACGAAAGGAATATTTGTTTTGAATTTATACATTAAAACTATAATTTATCATAAATAGCAACAAGACATAAATAAGACAACAACGATTATGTCTTCTAGTTATTTACGATAAATGATTAGTTTTAAATTTATATTTAAGACAAACATTTCCAATCATTTCTTTCTTTTTTCATTTGCTAATATTAAAATGATGATGTGCCGCCAACTTAAAGTAGGGTAAAAAAAGTATGTTTCTAAGTTGGTACTTTGTTGCCTATTTTTCTGAATTGGTACCTTTTGCTTTCTCTTCGGAGTTGGTACGTTGTTGCTCGTAGCGGACGATACATAGTTTTCAAGTAATTTAAGGGAATCGATTGTCGCGCGGAGTTCCCGACTTGACTCTCACGGCTTTTGAATTTTTCATTCGCGGGGGAGGGTTAGGATAAAATTGACGACGAATTGAGCGGCGCGACGCGAGCAGCGGGGATGCCGATGGACTAGACTCGGTATATGAATCTACTGCACGTTTGTACGTTGAACCGTAGGAAATTAAAAACAAGAAAGATGTTATTTATACTTGATGTTTCATTTATACGTAGCTTATGCAATTTGAAAAAATCATTCTTGTTGAACATACGCATTGTACGAGGATAAATGACACTAATTTTGAATACGGTACAATACGATAAATTCCAAAAATATCGAATTCTTTGTTCCATCGTGTACTCACGGCACTTATGTTAAAAATACACTACGTATAAAAATAATGAGAATCAAACAAAAGCGAGATCGTTCGAGCGCAGTGCAGAATAAATGAAGACGTTGCCTGTGTGTACTCGAATATTCTCGTGGATCGGTAATTCGATGACAAACGAATTATCGACGTAATATTTATCGAATGCCGGGTACAGGTATGTGTATGTATACTCTTAGAGCGATGTATAGCTTCGTCGGACTCGTCGACTATGCGAAAATTACACGTTTCGACAGTATTCAGTTTAGGTAGATTCCATTCCCGATAGATTATGTCGTTAAATTATGGTATATAGGCTCGGCCGTGACTCACCGTTGCCCAGAGCGTACTGCTGCAAGAGGTCCGTCATGTTGATATGAATTAAACCCTTCTTCTCGTGCGTCAGATTGTCGCAATGTGTCACCTTACCACTGCCAGGACCTCCTAAGTTCAAATTAACACCGTTTTTATTTGATCATGGACTATATTTTTCTGTTTCAATTTCGATTTCGAGATCGTGCATTAATAATAGTGGTAGTATAGGAAGAGTCGTATATATCAATTGCTTGGAAATTATAGAGTATTAAAACGTCCAATTCGTGATTTATTATTTTTGTTAAAAGGGTACTAAGGGTAGGTATTTCTTTGGAAACATATTTTTTTTTAGTTTTGCGATACACTTGTTCAATGGCATTACTATAGGAATAAATGAGAATATGAGAAATAAAGCTCTATACTTTTTTGGAATCAAAATGTAAAAATTATACTATAATTAAGAGTAAGTAATATTATAATTAATACTATAATGCATTTATCGTTGAAACTACGAATTAAAATATATAAAAAGAAACTTTCATATTTAATTATGTTTTTTTCACGTAATATTTTCTTTATAACTGTTCGGGGATGGTTTTCATTCCAAACCAAATAATTCATTAAATTACGACAACCGACGGATCATATACAATTTAAATTTCTAATAACAATTCTCAGCTTACAGCAATTCAGAGAGAAGCAAGAGATTTTAGAATATAGGGAAGGATCGATGATTTACCGAGTACAAAAATAACCGGGACCGTGGGAGGCTCGAATTTAAGCGGTCCGGAGTTCTGCATAGGGAAGCTGCCACCGGGCGGGGTCGCCAATATGCCCGCCTCTCTGCGCCATCTTTCTGAATTCTGAGCACCGGCCTCTTCGAACACCTGCGATCCATTTTGTTGATCTGTAACAGAGGCCAGAACATTGCACAATTAATACATCGCGTGTATCCTGGGCTCTGCATTATTTTTCATTATACACTTTTTTTTATTATTATTCGCATATAACACTCGACTTTTGGGCGTAAATGATGCCAAATCAAAGTAGCAGAATGATCCTTATATCTGTAATATCGTATAATTTAGAGGGAAAGATCGTACATCGAGGCTAATAGTGGAAAGCATAAAAGTCAACTGAAAGTAGTTAAACTCTATCACATTTCGCAGACTCATGAATTCGAGTGACTCACGAGCAGTACAAGATCGATATCATTTTAATAGCGCGACGCATCAATTTCTCAACCTCCTGCGCGGGGCTGAAAAAAAAAAACAACATTCGAACCATTTTTTTTATCGATACCATCGTTCATTCAAGTCCTTTTTTGCTTTTTTTTTTCAAGAATGATCGAACGGATATTTCTATTGTTACATTCCAACATTTAGATGTAACAATTTTTACTGTACATTATCATGCAGACCTTGAAACTTTGAATAACAAATCACATTACCTAATTTACGTTGTCGAGCCATGTCGTATGCTATGGAATCGGCCTTACACCAGAGTGTTTATTAAGAATATGACATATAATATATCTACAGACGGAAATTATGTACGGAAAACGGTACAAACACTATATGGTGCAGCAACAAAGAACAAAACAGAAATACACACCACGACACATCGAACACCCGAACTCGTAACAAACCATAATTATTCTCTCTACCACACGTTATCCAACACGTTTATACACAGCTCGTTGCCATCATCGCACCCCACACAGATCACACGCAAATCCCTCCGTCTGCAGCACTGGAGCTAGAAAGTTCCGGAAGAATCGTCCTGGCAGGAGTGCACGCAAACGATCGAGTGACATTTAGTCCCGCAAACGACGTTATACGACCTAATATACATATAGTGAGAGAGAAAGAGAGCTTGCGAAGGCGTAACCTGTTGAACGAACGCGCATTCCGTGCCCGCACCAGTGGCGCAATCGCAAACGGCGCAGCCGCCGTCGTTTTTTCCGTCATGCCAATTTGCAAAGGTGAGAGAGGAGAGAGGCGCAGAGGATATATCGAGCGGTTACGAGCGCGTGACTCATATGCGTTACGTTATATGTAGGTATGCATGGATGAGCGCAATGTGTGCGAAGGGAAGGGGGTTGTTGGAATAAGGGTGTATCGCGAGGATATGCCTTGGGTTATCGTGGAGCGACACACATACTACGACTGCAGCATCGAGGTTCGTTCACATCTCTTTGCGAGGGTGATACCGCGGGGATACTAGAGATGGTAACGACGATTGAATGAGTGGATTTCGGGGGCTGAAGTGTGCTATAGAAGGAGATGATCGGCTCTCGTTGAGGTTCAAAATTTTGTGGATATAATATCACGATTGATTGCGTTACATCCAAGTTGTTTTTAATATTTATTCGATATTGGATGAGTGAATTTGGTTTCTGTATGGCGGCATTTTAAATCGTTTTGTTTGTATTGCAACATGATCCGATTGAACGTTCCGATTAATATTTATGCGAATGGGATGTGGAGATTTGTTTTCTAAAAGGTCGTATGATATTCCTTAATTATTGGAATTGAAGGCATTGATTTATACCGTATAAATCTTTACCGGTAAAATTCCAATCGATATCGTGAAAATTCTTTTAAAAAGAATATTCGTGAATCGGATTAGATATCTCATTTATTCTTAATTCATCCTTTTCGCGTATGCTTCAACTTTCGGTTTATAGGTCGCTTTTCGCCATTTAAAATTAATTGCAAATAGCGACAACAATTATTTAAATATAAATTAATTAGAGAAAAACCATGAATAAATAATCGTTGTAATTAATAAAGTCAGTGTCATCATTTATACTGCTTTCTTTCGGTGCAAGTAGAAAAATAAATTGATAAAGAGTATTACGAGTAAAATGATCCGATTGAAAACATTGATTTTCTTGCTGTCTCTATAACATGCCATTTCCCCATTCAAAAAGTGTTTATTAAACGAAGATAAAGAGTACGTGATATATGTGTATGAAAGAGAGAGAGGTGGGGGAGCAAGGCTTGTTGCTCGAATTCATGTAGTTAAAGGCATATATCTATGTAGCGAACGCTGAACAAGACATAAGTGGAATTTTGCGGTCGTCGACCTTTACTACTCCGACAGATAATCTTTTTCTAACTATAATTGATTATTATTATGGCGGATTCCCGGTTTTTGTTCATATCAATCGAGAGCAATTATTAATCACTATTCGTCTTGAAATTAATAAACTACATTAAAAATGTGGAATCATGCGATGGTGATTTCTCTTAAATAATTCAACGGGAGTCGCGTTTCAAGTTTTACTGACCTATATTTATATGTTTTTTTACATTATACGCGTATACAATATAATTTCGTCTTTTACTTGTTCAAATCACTTATATATATAATAAAGAGGCCATATGGTACATGCAAAAGAGTGTCTCGCTCGCACTCATTGAAAATGGGGTCAGATGAACCGGAACCTCCTCAAACAGGCCATTACACACACATATATATATATCATTAAAAACGGAAGCTTACAATTGATTACTAGAATGTGTTCCCCTAAACAATTTGATACTAAATTAAATCTACGGATAATTGTTGATTTTTAAGGTTAAACGTTCCTCATCAACTTTAGATACTTCACCAAAAAAGAATTATCCATTTGAAAGAAAGTTTGAAAAAGAGGTTTAAAATGCGATGAAAATGCAAAGAATAAAAATTTGTTATGAAACGTCCTCTTGGTATACCCAAACAATCCTTCAGATATTACCAAAATAAATAGGCGAGGTGGTATATAGACCTGTTCCATAATTAAAGAAACGGTAAGAGATACGGACAATCCGATAAAACCCAACCGCAAGCCCTCTTCTACGTCGCGCCGAAAAAGATGCTTTTCATCCCGTATTATAACGTATATACACGAACGACGCTCCAGCAATTTCACCTCGAACACCCTCCGCTTATACAAAGTAAGTATTTTCGCAATCCACGACCTTGGATAAAAAATCCTCGCGATCTTGGCCCAGGCGGTACATGTATACAATGTGTATTTCGCGCATTACCGTGCAAAGAGCTGTATACGAAAAAACGATCGATGCCCGGTATATATGGACAGCGAACGGCCTCTCGACCGCGATCGGACTCGCCGGCATCTCACTCTCTCTCTACCTTTTTCTACCTATCGATCGGCGTCTGAAAATAAAAGGCCAGTGTCCAGCCAAATTGTACATGTGTCTGTGTGATTATACTGACTTGCGTTTTTGTGGATATAGCGACGAATCGCGTGGTTCCGTGTTTGTTTGTTTAGGGAGAACGAGAGAGAAAGAGAGGGGATACATGGCGATTTTCGGAATGAAAAGGGTGGGGGGGGAAGGGTTCGGAAAGCGATGATTCATGTTGGGAAGGCACGGAGGTTTGATGTTTGATTTTTTATTATACGAATGTACAAATAGTATTAATTTAAAACAAAGTTTGGAAATGGTTGATTTTCAACAGGTAATGTTATCGTGAATATATAGGATTTTTTGTGTATTGACTGAAGATGGCTGAAAAATTGATCTACCATAACGTGTTAAGGTTAATATAAAAATAATTAAATCGTTTGAATTCATAAGTATTTTAATACTTAATTAATGCCCGTATAACACGTTTACCATTGTCAATTACAATATTTTCGTTACGGTTCATAAAATGGCCAATTGAAAACATTTTTTGAAATTGAAATTAAAATAACGATGATCGATTTATCACCGTGTCAGAGATAATATGGTTTCTTCACGAAATATATATGTCATACCTGCTATCGATCATTTTTTTTATAGCTATCGAGTTAAACATGATTTCAGGAACATTAAGAGGGTGCTAAAGTCAATTAAAATTTTAAATTTCCCGCTCTACATTTTACCGACCGAGAAGTAAGTAATTCGTGTTAATTAAAAAACAATATACTGAATCATGCAAATCCCGAATAAAAGGTGAGCTTCGTCTATGAATTATCTATCATCTGATAAAGTTTCACGTAAATATTTCAATGACACCTTCACAAATTCTTGTTTCGAAAGATATTCACTTGAAAGTTTGCCCGTTGATAGATAATTCATAGACGGAGCGCACCTATATTAGGTACTTGCGAAATTTCAAGTATTTATTTAATTACAATATTATTCAGGATCCGGTCCGTGTAACGGTTTGAAATTTCGAAGCTCGATAGTCACAATTTGAGGTGGAAATTATGACGTACATATGTGCAATATCCACGCATTCAAGGCTTTAAGTAATAAATACCATCCACTTTTAATTATCCGTAACTTACTTCTCTATAGCACATTTAGGTTGAATGATATAAGCGCTGTGTCATCTCTTAATGTGTATGGCGTTTTATTTCGCCATATTGTGAATATATTCGACATTATACTATTTTATAATATATACCGATTCAAAATTTTAAATTATATTCTATACATGTGTACAAGTGACTTAATAGATTTATGAAAGAATAAAAGTAACAGCGGATTACGTGATTTAAAATGAAAATAAAATTTCCTAGGATTCAAGCGGGGGAGCATTACCGATGGGCAAGATAATCGATGTACAATTAAAATAAAAATCTAATGTGTCTATAGCGGTGCACTCAAACTTTGGCCTACGACTTGCTCGTCAACATATATATATATATATATATATATACGGCTCAATGTAACGGGCCCTTTTGCAATGAATCATCTTTAAAAATTCATAACTCTTAACGTTTCCCCTTTGTCGGATATGCATCGACATACAACATTTTAGATTTTACATCAATTTCCTGTAATCTCGAAGTTCTTTTTGCTTTTTAATCACTTCATGGAAATAGGTGATTCCCGGAAATAGGGATTATTCATACGCAAATTAATATTCATGCATTTATGCACCTGTTTTTGTATACGCGTCAATTGTTTAAGTACGCGATGGCACGGATTGTTTTTTTATTGTAATCTTATAACAATTTTTTTAGCGATTAGCATCTCTTGATTGATTATCTATATTGCCGTATAATAAAAACCTTTTCTTGTAAATTATAATAATAAAGAATTGTAACTTGTTAATAAATTGTTTCGCGTAATGTATAATCTGAATTTACCTGTCTAAGACATTCACTTTTTTGTATTCATGTAAAAATATCACTGTAAAAATTAAAAATATATTTGATTATTTGAGAATTGGTCGAAAATATTAACAACTTGTCTAAATAACTGAATAAGGTTGTGTCGCAATTTTTTTTACCAGACTATTATTTATTCATAAGAAAGTATATAGTTTTAATTTATCTTAGATCCTGTAGTACTTGAAAGTCTGCGACCTCGCGCTCGGTTACTTTTCGATGTCATTGCCATTATCTATTTGTCATATCGCTGCCTTTTCAACTTCAGCTCTCGCACCGCCACTAATGCATTGTACAACAAATATATACTTAAATAATTATAAACTTTATTAATTCAAAATTAAATATACACAAGACTCTTTTTGAACTGTTTAAGTTTTAATTTATTAGTCTAAGACTAACGCTTTTATAAAAATAACAATGCCCTGGTAGAAATTCAAATATTGAAAATGGTCGGAAAAGTAGTAAATGGCTAGGACGAATGGCTATTTCTTTCATTGCGATGAAACGTTTTTTTCATTTAGGTATCATTTATGTATTTAATGGAATGTACACAGATGATATCTTGCCCCAAAATTTTGCAATTGATTCTTCTGCTGTAATAAATTGTACTTGCAATACGGAAAAATGTATTGAACTCATTAGTTTATAAATTTCTTATATCGCAACTTTGGCTTTACATGCATTTATAATACTCTGTAAATTAGTATTATAATTTTTATTAGTTGACCAAGATTTTGTCTCTTTTAATCGTAAGTATGACCTTCTCGTTATTTATAACTGTAGAAATTAGGTAAAGTTTTGTGCACCTAAAACCAGTAACATTAGATTACAAGCTCAAAAAACAACAGTAAATCTGATTTTAAAATTTTGAAGCTAGGTGTTGGGCCATTTATACTCCATTAAATACCCGAATAATGGGAGAAGAAGCTTTTCACTAGGGCCGATTTTTTACTCATTTCTAAATACGCTAATCCATTTCCTAGTCAGTAAATGTATTCGATTTCCACCATACTGAGAATAGGAAAATAACTGTGGATGAGCTTGCGTTACACTCTAATATCTGGATCATATATATTATATTAGAAACAGTAGAAAGTTTCTAAATTATAATTAAAGTTTAGTGTTTTGAAATTTAACTTTGAGAAAAGAAAACTTGAGTGCAATCGTGCAGTGAACGTGGAGTTATACTGTATATTTAAGTAGTATTATGCGTAATCGGCCAGGCATAGTACTTTTGAGCTTGTAAATTATAGCTGCAAATTAAAAAAACAAATGGCCATATATAATTTATAATATAAATGGAAATGGCGAAATTGTCACAAATAGAAACATGTACGCGTGAAAAAGTATATAACTCTGGATAGATTGAATTTTTTAGACGTTTGCTG
Source organism: Megastigmus dorsalis (assembly GCA_900490025.1). NCBI lineage: Eukaryota > Metazoa > Arthropoda > Insecta > Hymenoptera > Megastigmidae > Megastigmus > Megastigmus dorsalis. Next base: position 14,452 of record UELU01139261.1, on the reverse strand, counting down.
AATAATGCATTGCAGCTTGATATTGATATACAAAGAAAAAGTGAATCGTTCGATTTTGACTGCATGGTCTGTTTTATTTCTTTTCATTAGTACTATTTCTAGAGTAGGACTTATAGCCGAGGCCTAATCGCGTCAATCGCTGGTCAATTTCTTTCGCAAGGCTATTTTTCAATTGTATGCATAAGGTCGACGCAGCATAATAATCTTTTCCATCACACCATACGTATACATCTATCTATTATGGTTTTGTAACTCTCCTAAATTTCATCCTTTCCTTCATTCCAAAAAGATATTGTTCTTGTAATTGTAAAAATTTTCAAAGATTAAATATAAGTATACGCAAAAATACCTTACATGCTTTATATTTTCGTGACAACCGTTCACATTCAAAAATGGCAGACGCTAATTTCTTTTTATCACAATTTCATCTTGGCACAAGTAATGTTGCACAACATTTAAATTTTCAAATCCCACGATCATCTGGCTATTCACGTTGACGGGATATATTTCCTGTCGAATGCATAACAAACTCAGAGCTGACATATCCGCCAACTAAACATGTAACGGCTCGATAACAGAATTCAACTTCCCCCCTACGAGACTCATCAATTCACCTCGAGGCTTTTACTATCCCGAAAGAAGCGGTTAAAAGGTGCAAGCGCGAGTAGCAGAAGTAGCGGAAATAGCTCGAGCGCAATGCCGTGGGTTCATCGTACGTCATATAATCGCGGCGCACACAATAACAATGTATACGACTCCGGGATATACGACACACATGCGTTCGCGTGTCTCGCTCCGACAACATGTTGTTTTTTTTTCTTCTCTTTTTTCGTTCGCTTCGCTTCCGCATACCTATAAGCTGCTGCTCTGTTTGCCGCTGCCTGCATATGTGTGGTCCGCATATATCTATACATATGCGTGCGCGAAAGATATATAGGAACTTTCGCGACTGTGCCACCGAACCATCGATCGCTTCTAGTACGTCATATTAGGGTCTCTCTTCATGCTAGATACTTTGGAATGGTCTTGGTGTAATACTAAGGAATCACATTTGAAATTTTAACGATATGATAGTGTACGAGAAGAAGTCATTCTATACGGGGTCGTAGATCGGTTCGAAAACTCAGTCACAGAAATCTGAAGCATATTCGTGAGTATACAGATTTGAAGATGTGAGGAAGTAAATACTGTTCACAATAGGTAAATAGCAGTAGAACACGTAAATTTCCCTAATGCTTTAAATATGCAAGGTATTCGTCATGCTCAGTTTAACGCGATTTATTAACGATAAGCAGCGAATACATTTGGGCATTCCCAACATTTTGATGCATTTGCAATGACAATAGCTCGTGTTAAAAGAAAAGCTTTTCGACGAATTAGTATTTCCAGTGTAAGTCGAACATAATAAAAAAAATTCTCTTGAGGGAAGAAAGTACCTAAATTGAGTTGCTGACAATGCAATATTAGAATTTCCTCCCTCGATCTCGGTGAATATCATGCTATCATCTTAGAGATGATTCCCCGACATAATAATTCCTGATGTAATCGTTCGGGCTTAATAACCGACGAAATTCTCACTTGCACACAAACTCGAAAAACCTATTCGTTAGTATGTCGCACATCGTGTCCCTACTAACCTGGATCCGACTCGTAAAAGTATATCGATTTATTCGACTATCGAGCGGAAAGAAAATTTCTCGAAAAACCCGACTACAGGAAGATATTTTACAAAAAACATAAACGAGCCAATCGTTATCCTTGCCAGCATACACACTCATCGATATCTACACGTGCGATTATCACCACAACCCAAATCCCATCGATTCGCATGCACACTTCGTCCCATATCTAATACTTCTACAGTCTCGATCGTATATACATTCGGCATAAGCAATGAAATTCCTAGACCGCTCGGTGCGGATATACCCATTGAAGAATCAGCCTGAGCCTTTATATAACTATACGGTACACGCGTGCAGTCGTTCTGTGACATATGCGCGCCGCAGCCTATACTACACAGAGAGAGAGAGAGAGAGAGAGAGAGAGAGAGAGAGAAATGTGTGTGTGTGCGAGGGAGGAGGGCTCGCTTGCGCGACCTTTACCTTGCCAGGCACACACTGCACAGGCTAGACGATCCAGAGCCGAGGAGCGCTCGATAATCCGACGTAGTCTCTGTGTCTCCCTCCCCTATATACCGCCACCCGTGTGTGTGTGTGTGTGTGTCGCGCGTGTATATACTTTACCAGGCAGAGAGCACTTTTTCGATGCTTTACGAGCGGCAATTTGCGACCTGCTGCTGCACACCCCGCCCCCCTCCCCGGAATACGCGACGATATTGCTTTTGCGCCTCTTCCTTATTTGCCTGCAAGTTTTTCGCGTTGCGGCGCGTGTTTGACTTACTATGAGCGAGTGCAGCGGCGCCGTAGGGTTTTCCTGGAGTGATGAGAATGGAGATTCGATGTTGTATTATATGTAGGTTACCACCCTTGTTAAAACGATTGTATACGGATGATAATATACCCGAATTGGGGATTTTTAAGTTTTTTTTTTTGTATAAATCATCCATCCGGTGACATCAAATGAGGTTACCAAAGATATACGCGTAATTCAATTTTTCGGAATAGAAATATTAACCTGGATCTACCCTGGGATATTCAGCTCCCAAATTCCAGTAGTACTTTGTCTTTAGTAAAACTAGTAATAGCCGGTATTTCTTTAGCAGAGTGCAATTTTTAGCCTAGGGTTCGCGAGAATTTATAGTTAGGTTGAGATTTTAGAATTGTTTTTTTTTGCCGCGCGGCTGATATTATGATAAAAGCTAATCTCATTATGCTGATACCTAATGTTGAACATCATGCATGCATGTGTTACTTTAATATTCTCAGACTATTTAAGGTGATGAGATATGCTAGAAAAGAACATTTTTGAAAATGAAATTCTGAATCTTTTGCGAACGTTTTGGCATTAGGATACGCTGAATAATATATGCAAATTGGAACATAGACATATGGCTTTAAACTAATAATATAAAGATGTTATTCTTTTCAAGAATTTGAGTACAGTTTGAGCAGTGGCTAATGAATTTTTATTTATAAGTTGTTATGTTTGAAATTTAAAATTTTCAAATGCGAACAAAATCAAGTAACGTTTTTTTTGCAATATCGATTTTTTACTGCGTATTGAAGAACTGTTTTGTACGTTCTATATACCTTTTATGTATCGTTTTCTATTACTTACTTAAAAATTAAGGATATAATAGTTAAATATTCTATTTCTTACTGGGTATTTAATAAATACAAACTGTGTACAACCAATTTTAGTAGGAATAAAAGAATTTCGGTTACTTAACTATTCTGAAACTATAAATTTTCAATATTTAAATTTTTAAATATTCAGAAATAAAATTAAAAATTCTTTCTATATTCTGACATTTAAAATGTATAGGAACTTGGAATCTATCAATAATTAGCAAATCGCTTTTAATGAACTATGGTCATTTATATTTTCTATATTAATAATAATTTTATAACATTTCTTAGATAACTTAATAAAATATTTCGTCGCATCAATTTCAAATCTCGGATAAGCCGTAATCAGAATAATATCCGCGACCAATGACCTCGCGTGCGAGCGTCTCGATGTGACTTGAGTTATACATTTTCCGATATTTTTAAAATCATACCATTAAACAGACTTCATGCCCCATTGCAGAAAGTGATTAAAACGATTTGTAAAATAAGTTCAGCTATTATCGTGTACTTCATTTATTGTTTAAATGGTAAAATATTTGATAAGAACACTGAACAAAATAATTGTATGGGTATATATACTTTTTATAATGCTTAAAAAACATCTTCAGCAGTTTTTGCCTTCGAAAATTCCGTAGTTCATTTAGAGTATTTGATGTATAAAGTGCTAATGCAGTATTTGCCGCAAAAGATTTACATAATTTAATAATTTATTTATTGTTCGTTGTGCCAATTAAACTTATTACAACAAACAGTTCAAAAGCATGCAATTACGTGTATATTAAACACTTTGAATAATATACTGTTACATCTTACTGTAGCTGTTATTATTCATCAGAACTTATTTTTTAAATAAGACATTCTTATTTAGAAGGGTTGAAATTGATCCATATTCAAATTAGATCGCGATAAAATTTTTTTAAATCCAATTTTTTTCGTGTACCTATTGACAGGTCCTAACATTTGCATTTTTCATTACATTCATCGAGTAAAAATTATCGATTCCGTATGATACAACAGTAGATGATCTACTTATGTATAGATGAACAGGTACCGTAAAATATTGTTTCCACAAAAGATTATGCTGCAAAAATAGGGCTTCCGGTCAGTAATAAAGCGACACAGTAAAGCACTTAACGTATTTATGTTTATGAAATATTCTCGATTTTTTCTTTAACTTATGAGAACAGTGAGATCATCCCCCCTCCACTTTTATTTTCACATTTATAATATATTTTTTTCATGATTTATCCTGTCACTTTAGTTTAGATACTCGGGAATTCGTATTATTTGAATTACAAATCTCCATATCTGTCATTCATTTTTACTACGTCCACGCGACGGAGAATGAGTCATCAAATCGTAGAATGATGAATAAAATATTATAATTCGTGTTTCTCTGTTAACTTTGCTATCTTTCTCATATTTAGTCGTAATGATCAAATCCTCGCCAAAAATTTTATTAGATTAGTATATGATAATGCAGTATTATGGTGCAATTTATATTGAATATGCATAGTGAATATGCAGTATTTACAGATGTATGTGCAAGTGTAAATGATGCGTAGATTTGTTTTTAAGAACGAACTATTGATATAGCGATGAAACAATGGATAACTTAACAAGTTACTGAACAGTAACAAGTAAGCTCTATTTTAAAAACTTGAAATTATCAAGTATTTTTGAAAATAGAACTGTACATGTTTCTTAACAACAACAATCTAAATTGCGCACTTTCTTCGTTGTTTCAGAAAAGTGCCTTTAACTTGGATTTCAACCACTGTATCGACGGAAAGCTTTTAAAAGTTTGTTTCTCCCAGTAAAATATAAATGAACATAATGTGAGTAGATTTTTCACCGGGTAAAACCTCAATATCAGCAATACGAAAAAAAAAAAACCAACTGTGTTAGTAGTGTTATTCGTGGTGACAACGAGTTAATCGACGCACTCGTTGCTTTTTCACGCTTTGATTTCTCGTATGTATACGCAAAAGCAAATTTGCGTTATATAGTCTTACAAATGCTTTTCCAAACCTTCAACCACTTCGATATATTATCGATTTTGCTTTTAGAAACTTAATGCTCGAGTCACTCGAATCGCCGTCTATGGAAAAGAGTCGGACAATTTTGCCGGACTATAAGTCATACAATTTTTCATTATTGTACACACACACGATGTCATGGAAAAATCCAATAAGTTAAGAACGTCGAAATACGTGGATTCGAATCGGTTGAGACATCGGTTACACGCGGTGTCATTCAAACATGGCACCTCGAATTCACGTTATTTCAACCATTTCACAGTTTACTCGCTGTCAAAACGCCGAATCAGGCGATTTTTTCCCAAATTGAAACTCGTGAGATGCGACACGCGTAATAGTCAAAAACAACAGCATTCACACCTATAACCTCGTATACAAAAAACAATGATATGTATATATATATAAAGGGGAAAGACTCACCTGTGTCCAGGCAGATGCCCATAGTAGGTCGTTGGAAGGGTGTCTCGATCCTTCCACGGCCATTTACTCACATGTCCGCGCGGGCGGGGTTTGTCCGATCGCGGCGGTCGCCCAAAAGAAACCACGCGGCGTCTTCGCTGAATTCGCTCTCTCTCTCTCCTGTTGCGCTCCTCGTCGCGCACACGCAGCTCACAAAGCTCTCTCTCTCTCTCTCTCACCCCAAGAACTATATCTGCCAACGACAAGGGAGAAAACAAAAGGAACAAAACCTCAAAAGTTGCAGTCCGACACGAGTCGGACTCGCACTACTCGCGCACTAGAGTTTTATACCAATGCAGCGTGTATGTATACCGGCGCGGTTGACCTGAAAACCAAACAAAAAAAAAAGGAAAAAGAAATGAAAAAACATACGCACACGCGAAGGAACAAACGAGTTAGCGAGAAGTATCGTATAGCAGCAGCAGCAGCAGTAGGGTCGTGTGGTCGGTCGGTCGGTCGGTCGGTCGATCGATCGAGCCTGGTTTGGCGCGCTCGGCTCGCTTTTTTCGCACCGCCGAGAGCCTCTACACCACCGCCACCGAACCCCCCCCCCGCGCTCTCTCTTTAGCCACGAATTCCAAAACACACAGGAACGAAAAATCGAGTGACAGAGAGAGAGAGAGATAGAGTGCGCGCGTTCTCGTCTCAATTCGACTCGTCGTCTTTGTTGGCCTTCATCGCGTCCTTCATCCGTGAAACTTGATCCTCTGATGACAAGTCGTGGTCGCGGCCACTCTCATGCCCTCAGCGTAGATCCTGTCGAATCGCCTGAGCTTCCTCAATATCGTCTTGAGTACGAGACTGAGGAGCAGGACGGTCCACATGTATTTGATTGGCTGGATCGGTGGTGCACTGATCGGTCCAACGTCTCCGATCCCCGGCGGCAATGTCCCGCCTTGAACTTGTCCGCCACCTCAGCCAGTCACATAGATGCGTGTCGCGGACACACACACGCGCACACACACAAACACACCGCACTCGATCGACTTGCTAGTTGCAGGTCGAATACGAGATTCGGTATTATAGAGTCACTCGCGCTAACGATCCACTATCGTTCCAACATCACCGATCCCTTTATACGTGCTCTATACGAGTTTTATTTAGGCACTGAGTGATGTATATATATATATATGTGTATATATGGACTTGTGTCCGATGATGGACGGCGTGTGTGTGTGTGTAGAAGCGGAAGCGATGCTTTCGCGATCGAGACTCGGAGCTCTATGAACGAACTGGGGAAAAACGGTCTGCACGATCCATTAGTCCGCGGTACGTGGTATATAAGTACGGATACCGGTAACCAATGGTTACAGGTGGCCAATGCGCAGCCGCGCGCCGACGCCATATACTCGCTGCTCTTTCATGCCTTTCTCTCTCTTTCTCTCCTTTCTTTTTTTTTTTCTTTCCTTTTTGTTATATTCAGCCGCGGCGCGCGGACATATCACCGAAAGCTTCGCGCTATATCCCCACCCTTATCTCATTGTCTCTGTCTTTCTTTGACCCTGTATGTGTCTGTGTGTCCGTCTCGCTCTACGTGTCTGACCATGTCCGTCCGCATCTACTTGCACGGATATTCGGCTAGGCTTTTTTGACTCTTCTTTTCCCCCCTAATTTATAGAATTCAATTCGTTCGCTATATAAGACCCGACATGTTCCAATTCTACTTTTTACCCGTTTCACCGCATCCACCATAAATACATGAAAATGGTCCTCTCCAATGCATGCATCGATAAATTCAATTTTCCCTTCGGTTTGTCAATGACCGCCCTTTCCAATGTCTCTTTTCATCCGAATGTTTTAAATTTCTATCGCCGAAAATCGAGATTACGACGGTAGTCTTTGCGCGATACGCATTCCCAATCGTACATATAACGCACTGCACGCGTAATAAGCATGCGTACGGTTATCTAATATATGTAAAGAATGTGCGTGCACGAATTTCCAAGTACCCGAGTATAGGCGCAACCGAACAGGTATACAAACACCCATGTGTACATGCACATATACAAGCAGTAGAAAGTATATATGAACTTGCACGTTATACCGTATACGCGCGTCCAGTGTTCACACTTAATATTTTTTATCTGTATGTGTGTGCACGTATTGTATACATCACGCATGCCGCTTATCCCCATCCCTCCGATAGCAACGTCCCTACCCCTTCCTTCCTTTACCTTGTACACTATCCTACTGTTTACTTATCCGTCTATCTCTCTCCCTCTTTCTCTCTCGTCGTCGCGTCCTTTTCCGCGTGTGTGCGTGGCGTGTACACATTAGCATGTGTGTATGTGTGTGAGCGCACTATCGACTCTATATACATACACGAGGTAATGCATAAGTACTCGTACGACATATATGTACAGTATATAGCGGGTGACGAGTCTCTATTAAAGCCACGGCGAGTAGATAGGTGCGCAGGTTCAATGTCAAGTTCCAGCCGTACATATATGTCCCGTATACGGATCGGCATACATACACCCACATACACCCACATACACACACGTATGTACGCGCAACTACGACGGAACCATTGTTACATGGCTTATATGTACACGCGGAAAAATACGTGCACACATTTTTCAGACTAGGATGTGTGTTGTGTATAAGGTTTGCATGCAGCCGAAACGCAGGTTGTAAATGCGACTTTCTGCACGTGTATACGTCGTAAACGATGCATATGCGTGTGTGTATAGTGTGGTATATCGTTGAGCTCGCGAGTTCATGCCGTTTGACAATGAATGTTTATCGGGCGGGAGATGTATCCTTATTTAGCCTGGTGTCGTATATAGTTTATGTATGAGATTTTGGATGATGTTATGATTGTACTGGATGATGATTAAGTAGATAGGCGTATATAGGTTCGGATGGAACAGTCGAGTTTGATGCGCATATGTTTGACCCGTAAGAACTTTTAGTTGGAAATCGATGATATATGATAGTTTTACGGTGCAAACCTAGCTCTAAATAATCAACTAGAAAATCTTATCTTGGTATCCACCTGGAACCGTAAGTATCCGGATGGATACTTCAGGAATCAGTAAATTTGTGACCTGCATATAGGTGCCATCATCTGGATGATGACACTTGAACAGGGAATTAAACTAACTTATTAAATATTTTAATCCAGAAATTATATAAGTTATTACATATAAAAGCTACATAAGAAAATTGATATATGGATACTAACAATGAATTAAATCCATATCCTACCGGTCACGGCTTTTTCTGAAACTTTACAGAGACATTCTTTGGCGAAAAATATGAGATACGTGTCTAGGTGTTAGTGCAAGTAGGTCCTAGAGCACGAGTTAAGCCCCATCTCATCAAGTTATATGAAAAATCATGGTTGTCTTTAAAGATTTATTGCAAGGCCAATTATATATATTGTGTAAAACATGTTATATATCAAATAGTACATTATACAACGGGTACAGAAAAGCTTTATTTACGAAACGAGAGAATTACGGCCCGAGCCGAAGGCGAGGGCTGTAACGAGTGAAGTAAAAAAGCCTTTACGTACCAGTTTCATACCGTATTTTATAATACGAGATGCCGAAAACAAGCAACGAAGTTGCGATTTTTAGGTTAGAATGCTATAAAAACCTTTTGAATGAAAGGTAATAACTCGTTCTGAAATGCAAATGAAAACTTATGATCTATACTTGTAATTTGCACTTTGTGGCATTCTCTACGGTATATATTGGCCTTGTTATAAAACTTAAGAGCCAACTATGATTTCTCATATATTTTGATAAAACGGGCTCTATCTTCGGCCCTATTTATCCATTTAGCAAAACTTTGTGACGCTTCTCATATTTTCGATCAAAGAATGTCTCGGTATAGTTTCAGCAAAATTCGAGACCCGGAGGATATGGACTGTCCTTGTTAGTTAGTTCACTTTTTATGATATTTAACTTACATGGATTTAACAAAATTATTATTATTTTTTATTTTTTATTTCTTCTGTAGTTATGGTAATTTCTAAAGTTAATTTGTTATCATGTCTATTTATATGTTATGTGCTTAAATGATTCTTAATATTATAAGACAAGCAAAACTGGTAATGCAGTTGGACAATGACGTCTTAAATGCAATGTCATTAGCAACTTGAGAAGGTCAACGATAATGTCATCGTATAACACAGTGAAAAAAATTAATTGTTATACGATTATGCAATGTATATCGTTCGTTATCCTGGTTATAATCTTTTAAACAATTTATACCTGACATTATTTCGGTTCAAAGTCTAGATTCTATTTGAAAAAAATTAGCGATCAAAATTGTATTTATATTCAAAGTCTAATTTTTTTAATTTAAGCTATAGGTATATCTATATTTTACATATTTGGCCTGTCATAAAAATATCAGAAGTAGTAGCTAAAGAACAACTTAAGCACATAGTATCAATTTCGTTTTTATTCATTTTTATAAATAAAAATGTTTGTCATCTTCTTAATTGTATTTCTTCGATATGAACATTTTCGATCGATGTTACTTCCACTCCACTAACATTAACTCAGTAGCTTGAAAGGATTTATTGTACTTTAAAATACTACTAATTTCTACGAATTGATATTGATTCTAATGATACTTTCAACACGAATTATAAATAAAATTCATTATACTGTGATTCTAAAATTTTTTATTCAATTGCGTAAAGATCAGAAGAATCTCCACCGGATTGGATTAATTGTAAAGTTGCTTAGAGAAAACTTTGCGAAACCTATGACATTATTTAGAACGTAAAAGAAATATTAAATTTGTTTAAACTATTAGAATCCTTTTCGCGTAATTTTATCATGAGCAATTATGGGCGCCCTCGTCTTTTAACTATTGATTCTTTCGGCATCTAAACTCTCTCATTTTTTAATCGGATATAGGTGATATAAGAGTCAACAAAAACTTTTTAAATGGTTAAGCAACTTCGGGAAGTTTTAAAATTCTAAACTGGTAATTGTTCTTGTGGAAAAGTAGTGGTAATTACTCCGATGTCGTATAGTTATAGTGTCAGTGCACTTGCACTGAGCGCGTCGATGTAATGATCTTGAATATACCTATACCTACTACGCGAAAGGGTTTTAAAAGGTGAATTAAGGCTTTATATAAGATATATATATACTAAAGTAATCTGACTTTGAATTTGAAGTTAGCACTTTCATTTGGCGTTATACATATAATTGCAGTTCATACTTTATTTACTGAATACTAAGCTTGTAAATAATTCATAAAGGTTTTTGCTCGAGCTCCCTAAATGCACAGCCTTCTAAATTCTATACTAATGCAAACACTTACAATACGCATTAATTACTATTAAATCTAATTAAATTAACACTCCAAAGGATTGCAATGAATCGTTGAAAATCAAACTTGTTTGTCAATTCCAAAAATGATTTTGCTGTGCATCCAACTGGGAAAAGCAACTCGGTGCACGTGGGAAGCTAATTGAAAGATGGCAAAAGGAGAACGCGCCTTCGTCGGTAAAAAATCCTTGGCGTCGTAATAAGAAATTCAGCATATGTGTGTGGGCGATTTGATGGAGGTAAACTTTGTAATATTAGCTATTAAAGCTACTTCATTTGTCGCGGATACGTGGAACGATTAAACTTTAATGCAGCTAAAAAGCAGGCTGAAAGATATTGATTACAATGTGTATGGAAGAGTCATATTCTCCTTACAGATACTTAGAACCGATGAAAATTTTAGCATTAGGCTTTAGCTGCAAAATTGAGAGTCTATCTACTTTACACACTTGGATAGCTTTGTATTCAACAAAGTCGAACATGTGGATGACAATTTACACAATTCCAACTATCCACTTTCCAATTCCATGCAGGTGTAACCCTTTCATTTTAAGAATATTTACAAGAATATTTTGTCTCGCGCATTGTTGTAAGAGGAATTTTATTAATGAAGATTCCAAAAAGTAAATATATAAACATATGTAACTGTTCAATCGATTCCAGCTGCGTCGCTGTCCAAATCTCAATAATTGGTTTTGTCTCTTATGTCGACGTAAAAAATAAGTCAACTGAAAAGTCTAAACTCCATGTCATATTGCAACGATAACAACGTTCATCAAGTTACGAAACAAGCATGATCAAGCATCAAAATTTTAAGCTGTCAACATACACTTATTTCATTTTCGAAACACCATACCCCAGCGTTCAAATAATATACGACTCGAGATCGCGAAAAGTGTTTTATTACCGTATCTTCTCGTCGAGCTCTCCTCATATAGCAAGAACAGTTGGGGGGAGACGTTTCTAGAACGTTTCTCTGAAAATTGCAGGGAAAGAAACGTTTCGATAAACCTGGAAATGTCCGCTTTTGATGAATGAATTATAATTAAAGTTCCTTTTGTTACGTTGCAGAAATGTTTCAAAAACGCTTCATGTGGAAGCTAGAAAAACAATGTCCTGATACCCATTTTAGGTGTTACTATTCAGATAATACTATATATCGGCAGTAGAACACCAAACTTGAGCTTTTATTTGTCAAGATTTTTTTTCTACAAGTTTAACGTGAACCTTTTATAATACATTTCTGGCAACGTGACCAAGGAACTTTATAATTCACACACGTCCAATAAGTTTTTCAGACCGGTTACTAAACGATTCCTTGAGACACCAAAAGTGGACATTTCTATAGGCTTCTAAAACATTTTTTCGACGGTCTGCAATCTTCCAAGAAACGTGACGAAGTTTCCAAAGAAACGTTTTAGAAACGTTTCTCCCAACTTTTCCATGCTATGTGGGTATCCGACGAGTCTCAGGGGCTGTCACCTATCGCGGAGAAGCACGAAGGGGGGGTGTACGAAGAAGAAGAAGTCAATTCAAAGTCGATTCGGCATATCCTTGTCGTGAAATATTGAACCGCCGTAAGCCGCACCACTGAGCTTAAAGACCGACTAATATTACCTGCCTTGCGCTACCGATAGCTTCTTATGGTCTCTCGCATATCTTGGTCCCCGCTATAATTCTGTGTGTGTGTGTGTGGTTGCGAATGTATCTGGTATATATGTGGTACTCTATAGAAATGAGGGCATCGCGACCCTCGCGATACCATATTAAGTTTTTCTTTTCTGCGCGGCCTACCGAGAAGATTCAATCAATTCAGCGATAATTAGACGTTTCGTTAGAAGAGTGCCGAGTTAGCGAAGCTCGAGCGACTATATCGAGTTGCTTTAACCTTTGTTCAAGGCTTGTGCAAAGTAGTTTTGTGATTCTTGAGCTTTTTAATCGGGTAGCTTTGATGGATACGTGTCTAGGCCAGTTTCCCGAGGCGAATCCGAATGATGCGTCTTTACTCGAATCAGATTGTTTCTAAAATTAATAGTGTTTTTCTATACCGTCGCTGTTTTGCTTTGCACGGGCGACCGAATGCGATTTACTGAAGTTTTTAAAATTATGCTTAGTTTGTATTATTTTGAATGTAAATTTCTTTTACGTATCATTGATGAAGGATATATCTATAACCAAATTTTCTAGACTAAGGTAATAGATTCAAATTGTATTAATAATCAAGTGAGATTCATATCTTAAGGGAGTCGTCTACCTTCACGCCCAAATTTCGGGCCTATTTTTGACGATGGATTGCAAAAAAACTACACATGATAATGACACAAAATTTTTTTTATTCTATTAGTTAATTCTCAAACTTGTATATATATATAAAAAAACAATCATTTTTGTTAATGTTCTGCCTTTGACGCGTCCGTGAATGCTCCACTGCCGGAGCGACGTAGTCAAAACGCTGGCAAGAGATTTCATAATTTTGTCAAAATCGTGCCAGCCGTTTTAAAAAACACTACTTTTGGAAAAACGCGTTTAAAGATAAACGATGAACGTGAAAAGTCCGCACGGGGCCGGGTTTGGGGCTCCATATCTCGTGAACCAGCATGCTTTCGATCAAATCATTTATAAGGCATGTTTCTAGTAATATCTAGATTAGAAATATGCAAAAACAAAATCGATTTTTTCACACCGCGAAGGTAGACAACCCCCTTAAATGAAATATTTTATATTATGCCAAATAAAGTAAGAAAATCTGAAATATTTGCTTACAGATAAATGGTGTATCGCGTATATACCTCTTATTAAGCTAACAATATGTGTTTGCAGTAAACTTACTATCAACTTACACTCGAGTATACTGAAATTTATATCATTTTATACCTAATGTACTTGACACATTTTAACTTTCTCTTATAAAAGTAAACAAAAACTATGTTTCGTACTTTTCTCAACTGTCAATGCAAAGTCCACGCACTGTGAAAACTTTTCAGACCCGCATGTGTTCTATACTATTCTCGATCGGTCAATGCCGGAAAAACCACGTTTACCATGAAAATTTTGTTATAAGCTCTAACAATATCTCTCGTCGACATACTTACAAAAACTTCTTTTCTTCGGTCAATACAAGACAGGGAGAATTTTTTAAATTTAAATTCATTCGTTCCTCCATACCCAGCAATTTAGCGTGCGACTTTATTAAAAGGCGTCGAATCATGTAATTTTCACCCTCTGAACTTGACTCGAAGCAGACACACACACACACGCATACACAGGCACGTATATAATATCTTCTTGGAAGAAGCCGCGCGGCGCATCATCTTGCGGGAATTAATTCATTATTCAGTGTAAGCGAGTTAGTCGCGTCGTAAACCAAGCCATTAGCAGGGAATAACGGCCCGCGGCTCTTAAT
>UELU01139260.1:0-30814 GCA_900490025.1 Megastigmus dorsalis | reverse complement strand
ATAAAAATACCTTCTAAAAATAAAATATGGTTTATATTTATAATAAAAATCTTTATTAAATTTTTTTACAACCAACTCTTAGAAATATATATGAATAAATATAGCTTCTTTTTTAATTTTTAGTTTTGGGATGCTTTAAAATCTTTGAAAACTTCTCACTCGTACCCATTGTAATCTTCAAAATTTCACAAATCCTCTTCTCTGAAACTAAGGAAGATAAAAGAGCTTAATTATAGTGTTTTGAAAATGCTTTTTTCTGCACAATATTATGGCATCGTTTTCAATAAGCTTCGAATTGATTTTTACTGATAAAAAATTTGAGTGATTGATCGATTAGGAGTGGCTATACTAAATTTCTGTATATATAGGGATATACTTATAAACTACATTTTTTTCAATAATTTTTTTTATTTTAAAGCCAGGTTAACAGTTTTAGAATCTTTAAAGCCATATTTAGTATTGGGATGCTTTAAAAACTTTGAAAACTTATCACTCGTACCTATTGTAATTTTTAAAATTTCACAAATCCTTTTCTCTGAAACTAAGGAAGATAAAAGAGCTTAATTATAGTGTTTTGAAAATGCTTTTTTATTTATATTACTAAAGTAGAAATATCAATATTTCTACTTTTCATATACTGGCATTATATTTTCTACTTTACTAAAGTAGAAATATCGCATTTTCTACTTCACTAAAGTAGAAATATCAATATTTCTACTTTTCGACTGCTCTAAAGTAGAAATCTCTCAATTTCTACTTTGGGCAGCTTTTCCCAAAATAGGAATCTGTCAATTTCTACTTTTCTGCGTCAATTTTTCTACTTTGCGGTTTAGAGTGTATATACATAGTTATGGATATCGATCTAAGTCTAAAGTCGCTCTCGACCTCTTGACATATAACCCGTACACAGAGGCAGTGCACAAAACCGAGACGGAGAAGTGGATTCCCAAGCAACAGGCATATAATGATCCCTTTGATACGACTCTGATTGTGATAACCCTGCTACTGTGCAACTAGATGTCGAGATCTCACGCACATAGACACGCACACAAGTGAACCCACATGCATAGGTTCACACACACACACACGAGTTTCGGAGCTTAGACTTTATATTATATATATAGATGCGCTTATTTAGCTGGCTAGTCCTATATACAATAATAACAAGGAGCTTTGTTGGCGTGTATATAGATGTTGCGAGTATAATGTATTATAAGAGGGGGAGAGAGAGAGAGAGAGAATATTCATGTCAGCGAAAATGGCTTAGCGCAAATTGCGATTTAGCCCTGGGTGAATATTACGATTATGATGATGATGCTCTCGCCGTGCGCTTAGGCTCTTTGAGGTATCTGTGTGTCTGTGTGTGTGTATGTAGATATATATATATATATATATATATAAGTTAGCTTCCTCCCTGTTCCTCTCTCTTTCTCTCTCTCTCGTTCTCGCTGAAAAATTCAATTTCAGCTGCGCGAGCGCGAATTTTTATTCCCGCAGATGCTAAGGGGGGATGGATGAGCTTGAGCGCGAGTCGCTGGTTTATTAAGTGCGGAGCGAGAGAAACGATGATTTACGTTTACCCACGGCTAAAAGTAAAAGTGCGGGGTTTTTTTGTCTCCCTTTCATCAACGAGATGCGACGCGGTTAGTTACTTAACACTAGGGAGTATTGCGATAAGACGTTTTGCGCATGGAGAGCCGCGGTGTTTCTTTAATTGCAATTATTTTAAAATGAACGTCATATTTTCTTTATGTGAAGAAAAGGGTCGTATTTTAAGCTGTGCATTATAAAAGCGCTGCATTAAATAATGGTATGCTTTTGTAAGTCCGTTTGTAAGCTTTTTATCGCAAATGTCATTGTGTATTTAGTACACGAAAGTGGTAGTACGGGAGTGATTCGTTAACTTCTAACGTCTTTATTACTGCGAACGAACGAGTGTAACACGAAATGATGCAGATTAAAATTGAATGCATTCCTGGAAATAATAAGTAGCATAATTATTGTATACTAGTGCGCGTGCAGTATATAAATGACATAATCATAGACAGTTAATGGGCTACACGAATATTCACTGATTGAAATTCATGACGCTACATTGATATATTCATTAAATAACGGCTACACTGATGTGCAGAGCCGGCGATTTTGGGCGGGCAAAGAAAATTATATTAAACATAATTTTCGCTTCGCAGCAATCTAATTACGGTAACGCAAAATCAATATTGCGTTACATTCTCTCTCGTTTATACCATGCGGCGGCAGCAGCAGTTCCTGATCAGCAAATGTTTGTTAACGGGAAACAGGCTTTTCTGTACTACAATTAGGGGTGCGCGGGGAGGGTACATAATGGTTATCCATGCATCAGCCTGAATTTTTCATACTCGCCTTCTCTCTCTCTCTCTCTCTCTCTCTCTCTCGTAAATAACCCCAGTACTGAATTATTCGCGTACTAAGTGTTAAATAAACGCATTAACGTCATTGTTACGATAACAAATTGTCGATTAGTGTACGTTTTGCTATTAGAGATAGATAAAAAACAACAGACAATTGTAAAATGTTTGCGCGGAAATAGTATAAAAGGAGAATGACCGCGATTTATGTACGATGAAATCCTTTCTTTTGCATTATCCCCCACTAAAATCAACAAAAGCTTCTTTAGTAAATTAATCTTATATATCTACGCGATAAAATAACTCCCAATTCAATACGCAATAAGTAATCGCCAAATCCGTGAATCAATGTAATCCTTCTCAACCGCATTGTCCCGAAATCTCAATCCGCTTAACTTTAAGCAACACAGAACACTCGAGAGCCTCCGATATAGCGCGTGAAAAAGAATAGCCCGCAGCTAAGACTCTACAACCAACAGTGGAATGCGCGCGCGCGAGCGTATATTATACGCGCTTAGGAGGGGCGACTCGTTAAAGGCTCTCCCCTCGTATATAATTCGCGAGGTAAACTCGTTGGATTATTTGCCGCATCCGCGATTCCATTAACGCGCGGCGAGCACACGTTGTAATCGTGACCGGCCTATAGCAATTTCACGTGCCAGCTCACACACTCGCGCGCGCGCACATGCTCTTGTTGTCGATGTCGTCGTCGCTTTATCATCCGCTTCTATCCCGTACATCGGCCGCGCTCCTCTCAATGAAACGCCGCTATATGTATAAGGAATTCTCGAGAATTTCGCGCTTCGACGAGAGTCTTGCGGCCGTCTCGAATTTTTCTGGATTCAGCTGATGCATGAAGATTTAGAGATCGTCGCGAAGTTCTTCTAAAAGGTAAATAAAGTTATGCTGAATGAACGAGTACCCGTGAGAAGCGGAATATCCTGTTTGTAACCCGTGACGGTCCAATTTTTCATTGTATAAATATCTGATAGATCGGTTACCCAACATCCCCTCTTAACACCCTGCAACGTATTTTATTTAAACGGGTGTACAATCAATAACGCAATTTCTTTTTCTCCTCGAGCCAAGTCGGCCTTTAACCTTTCATACACGCCTCATGCATGAAATACCGGCCTCTCTGCATTATTAATTTTCCCATTGAAAATTTCCTCGCCGTCACCCTCAAATTTTACGCGCGCCACCCGCGTCTAAAGTGTCAATAATTCACCGAGAACTCATAAAGAATTCACGCCATCATCCAAACACGCTATTACGCCTCGCGCGCGGAGTAAGTAACATTAAAAAGAATAACCATTATAGCTTTATATCCATAAAGTGTGTAACACGACTTTCGAAATTTGAATTCCACATCCATTGCAAAGTTCAAGGAAAATTTCATGGAACTACATGAGCCAGGTATATGGTATAATTAAACTGAATATCAAATATTACACTTTTGGATGACGGCAAGCAGCTATATATTAAAGAATATATCATACATTTACAACTAACTTTATACTATCTTGGTTGGATGTTTTATTTCAACATTAGCTTTCTTGATCGAACTGATTATTGACAAATTCAATAAACAGAAATTAATAGTGATGAGTAATCTATAATTCTCTTGCAATTGTTAAACTGTGTGTATTTTTTAAATTAAATTTACTTGAAAATTGTTGAATTATAATAATCTTATCTGTAAAAATTACTTGCGTAAATTGTTGGGATGTTTATACACACACACACACACACACACACGAAAAAGAATTTTCTCGAAAATAGTCAATTTTTGTTCCAATATTGTTAAAAATGTTTTTAAGCATGTTTAGAAAATTTTTTTTTTTTCACCGGTACAAAACTTCCACTCCGAGGAAGCGAAAAAAACGAATAAGGCCAAAAAAAGGGGGAGACGAAAGCGAAGGACCGCATAAACGAAGCCTTCGGTCCCTCGTATCTCTAACCATGAGCCAGCAGCAGCAGCAATGTCCCTTGATACAACCTCCTTAAATAATACTTAAGGCGCGTATATACACACACGCACATGCAGAGAGGGAGAATCTGCTTATACACGGGCGAATATAGGCATAATCGATATAGCAGACCGAGGCGCGGATGAAGATGTCGCGAGTCACGACGCCTTAGTCCCTCCCCACAGTACAACAGATTGAATAGCCCTTTCGAGCTCAACCTCGTATATATTGACAAACTGACCGTACAATGCAGGGACACATAGTGGGAGAGAGAGAGAGAGAGAGAGAGAGAGAGCTGAGCGAAACCGAGCGAAACACACAGCAACAGTGATCTCCTGTACGAGTCGCCTGGTGCGTTGAATTACGAGATTTCGACGCATATACACATCGTCGTTGCGATTCTCATCGGCTATAAAGTTTTAGAAGCTATACGGTCGTTAAACAAATGGTGCTTCTACAGAGGGCTAGTAGTTTCGACAAGGCCATATATGTGGGAGTGATGCGAAAATATTGGTGAAATTTCGCTCGGCGTTCGGGAAAGGCAAGAGAGAGGGAGATGCTCGCGAGGGCGAGAAATCAGTGCGCGTCTTTGCCGTTGAGCGCGAGATTCGTTGCCAGCTCGTTACCGACTGGCGCACTAAATAATCGATATACATGCATATATGTTGAGCATGGTAATGAAATTTTAGAACTAATTCACACTTGGTCCGTTAATTAACGTTTGACGTCGCTCGTCTATATTGTTCGCTGTGGTAAATAAAGCAAATCCTCTGTATACCGGCTCTACCAGCTCGACCCCCTTCCCCCTCTCATCCAGTCTTGCCAGGTTATTCAGTAACGAGTTCATTGAGCAGCGTGTGTACATGCAGATTAATACATTCATGTCAAGGCGCGCGTAGACGCTTAGACAGGAGCTGCCGCAGTCGCAGCGAGCGAGATGAAAGACGCGGACAGGTGGATTTCTATGATAAAAACTGCGCGTCGAGGGAAAAACGGAACCTTTACTTTGATCGTATATCAATGTATTTAGTTATATTCGTAAACGTCCTTACACATATTATAATTAACGTACGCTCGAAAAAATCTGCATTGTAATCTGAGAATAAGGATGGTAGGGTTCGGTTCAACGTA
This sequence comes from Megastigmus dorsalis, assembly GCA_900490025.1. Classification (NCBI taxonomy): domain Eukaryota; kingdom Metazoa; phylum Arthropoda; class Insecta; order Hymenoptera; family Megastigmidae; genus Megastigmus; species Megastigmus dorsalis. The sequence continues at coordinate 25,323 of UELU01139260.1, read as the reverse complement.
TACTTCAACGGAATTCCGAGGCAGCTGGCCATCCGCAAAAGGTTGTACCGCGGGAATGCGGAAAAGAGGCGCGCAGGATAAGTCCGCAGTGAAAGAAGAAGGGACTAAGTGCGAAAAAAGGGGGAGACTTTCGATTTGCATGGCGCGCAACCGTAGCACACACTCCCGATTTTTACTTGGCTGAGCAAAAGAACGAGCGTGACGAATACAGTCCGTGTGTGTGTGTGAAGGAGGCAAAAGACGGGGGGTGAGTTGTCGAAGCTTGGATTTGATCGATGATTGCTTACGCCCCGCTGGATATCTGGGCTAATGGTCATTTTTTTTTAGATTTCTGCATGAATCTGTGGAACGATTTTGCCGTTAGGTTTGATTTACCGAGGGGCCGGACAATTTGCGTTTTTTGGACTTTCCTCTTCTTTTCTTTTTATTCCTATCGTCTCGGAAGATTGGATTTTAAGATGATTGCCGCTGTTGAGGTGAGTGCGGAAAAATATATAGGATGAAGAGAGGACGCGATTTCTGAAACGTTTCATTATCACTCCAGTCTAATTTTCCGTTTGACAACCTTGCGCTTTTTTTCTGTAATCCTTACAATGTTAATCTTTTGTGCGTATAGTTATTTAATAAATGCGACGGAAGTGACGCGCAACCTACTTTCCTCGAATAGCCACCATGAATGAGCATCGCGTCAACTTTTCATTTTTCCATTTTTTTTTTGAAAAAAAAAAAAAAAATCGTCGACAAAAAAGTCTATAATAAACGCGTATACGTCAGACATGCACACATCAGCGTCTACTATGCACACTTTCAGTTTATTGGGAGCTTTAATATAATAGACACATTCGATTGAACGGCATCATCCTTTCGATACACGTCCGTGTAGCAGCCAGTCTACCGTTGGATTTACGCACAATGAAGGCTGAACAACTTACTTTTGACGCGAGCAACACCCACACTTGCACAGATATATAGAGATGTTGGTGCATTGTCCAAGCGTGAAATATGCGCGAGCTGCGAAGGAAAAGGCTTCTGGATGTCAGAGCTAGAGCGGCTATATGGGATGTGTATAGCGAGGCTTTGCACGTCAAGACTCTACGTCTATACAGGATCGAAATTGTGCTTTTGTAAATCGAGGAGAAAATTTGCATGAAAATGGAAAGTGCCTCTCTCCTGTCTCTATATATATATATATATATCTCTTGCTATATCTTTTTGGTCGCAGCTATATTGCAGCGGACGCGCGCCAGGATCCACCCAAGAGCTGCGCACTCTATTTTCCTTAGAGCTCCAATTTGAATTTATAAGCGAGAGACTAAATTTGGCGCTGAAATTTTTCGAAAATACACAGTGGAGAGATTTGGTTTTGGGCTTAGCTCCGCGTAGCATTGATTGAGCTGTGTATATCTATCTTTTGGAAGAGCGCGAGAGAGAGAAGTATTTTATTAAAAATTCATGCGATACTCTGTATGAAAATCTTACGCCGGTCAATTTTTTTGTTTTTTAAATTGAAAACGAATATGTAATATGTGTTTCGGAAATTCAACGAAACTTTAGCTCTCTCTCTCTCTCTCTCTCGGATGTGCAGACAATTCGAACGATGTACATATACACAATATACTACTAACAAAGCGCGACGCCGTAGTTAAGCCACGCGAATACGATAAACAGCTTCCGCGCGCGAGGCCCGAGTCCTTTAACGCGGTACAACAGCTCCCGAATGATCCGCGAACTTATGAAAGCCACAGCGAACGTCAGCGTCTCTCGCAGCACACAGCGGCAACGTCTTACCTACAGTATCTCGCGGCGAGAGAGAGAGAGAGAGAGAGAGCGAGAGAGCGAGAGATCGACCCAATTCGCTCGCGGCACAAATAACGGCGGAAACGATCCCCTATATACTAACGAGCTGCATTATTAAAGCCACTCGAAAACTCCTACCCACACACATACAGACGCAGACGTAGAAACGCATATAAAGCACGCATCTATATACAAGCATCTCGAATATCTGTTGGTGTATATAGGCCCGATCGTATGCGTTAAACATTCGGCGGCTTATCGCGCCGAAGCATCAAATGGCCACGACCGCGAGTATTTTGCAATTACCCGATGCCTCTCGGGCCTCCCCATTTCCATGCCTCCCCGTATACGTCCGCGCGAGAAAGAGCAGACGATACACGTGTGTGTGTGTGTGTATGTGTGCGCGTGTGTTTAACGGACAAGAATGTTAATCGATTTTCGGTGCGCGTTATCGGATACGGGGCCTGTGGAGCTCGATCTGATTCGGTAATTAACGAGGAGGGGATGGTAGTTTCGTCCGCTGCGCGCAGTTTGCTCTGCGATGCGCCGAAACGAAAGGAGAGAGAGAGAGAGAGAGAGATACGCTCGCGCGACCTTTACTCTACGACTATGCATATAACGACTAATAATGCCAAGGGGAAATATCGGTTATTTGGCTGTGTGCGAATCCACCGATCCACACCAAACTCACTATGTCTTCAATTCGTACTCTTTTTCTTTTTCTTTTGCACAATGATAGAAATACGGAAATTCCGTGCGCTCGCGAAAATAATGAAGTTCCGTGGTAAGCTGCGGGGGAGTAAAAAGTCAATTGGTCAATTTGGCGCAGGATAGAGAACATTTTCGAGACCGAATACCAAGCGGTGCGCTGCAACGTAATCGGATATAGAGCCACGGACTCATTCATTTTTCCGGAGATTACGAAAGTTCGTTAAAAAAATTTCGCAATAACTTGTTGGACCAGGGCTTGGTACGTAATAATGCCAGCCCTATTATTCTCGAGTAATCCTCATGATATTAGATTCGAGAAAAATATTTAAACTAAAATCGTGCTTCGTAACTACCGTAGAAAAATATATGATTTATTTGTAAGTCGTTTCAAGTACTTTTCTTTTTTTTTTTAAACACGACTAGATTACAGTGACAGTTTTCGGGACACGCGTTCTCGCAAACGAATGAGCAAGCTGTACAAAGTGTAAAAATTGAAGCGTCGAGGAAGCGGTGCATAGCAAAAAGCACGCGAGACAAGCGATGCGCGAATTTGACCTCACGCGGACACATTCCTCTTTGATTTCTACGATCGTTGCACGACAAAAGAGAGCCCCAAAGTATACACACGAGAGAAAGTGCGAATACAGGACAAGGCTGTACACGCAGCAACAGCAGCAGCTCTAACGTCATTAAGACCCTCTCCGCGTGTGTATGTTTTCAAAGTGTGTACACGCCTCGCTGAAAGGATCCATCCCCTTTCCCTCCTCTCGCTCCTGCACACACACACACACACACACACACACACACACACAGTCCGACGCTGTTACTACTGATCGATAAACATCGAAGCTGAAAAGCGAGGGACGAGGAGCTGCTCGAATATACTTTTTCATTAAATATTCATCGCGACCGCGACTCTCCGTTGTTCGAGTATATTTTCAACCGACGACCCAACGATGCGCCGGATCGAATGTATCGAGAGAGCTGCCGCGGCTTTTCGGATGAAAGTTTCGGGAGAAAAATCTGCGAACGCTCTCGCTGCGTCACAAAGGAAAGACAATCGGTAAAGGCTTTGTGCAAGGGGTTTTCTTTTTCCTTTGTTAGGGACTGTGACCGAAAGTTCCGCGCGTATGATTATTGTGCGTTTGTGACTTTGGACGAAAAAACGTGACTTTTTGGTTGAAAACGTGCAGTCGCGGGATGATGTTCTTTGATCGGCTGGCTTCCTTTACTTTTCACATTCAAACGAGTCTTTTGTAAACGTCGGTTTTGCATTTTATATATTCATCGGCTCAAACCTACAACCACATTCGTCATTTTGACCTTTCGCAAATGAGATTTTTCAACAATTAATTTATATTATAGAGCTAAAATATCGGCGATTCTAGGAAAAAGGTATGATGAAACGCGAAACTAAATTGTTATTAATCAATCAAAATAATAGCGAGTACTCGCTCACCGCTCGCGAATAAAACGCAATTGTACCGTGCATCCATAAAAAAAAATTCCAATACCCTCACCGCATCGTTTTTTCATTAAATTCCCCCATTCATTTATATATACCTGGCCATATTTCAATTCGGAAAATCCTAAGGCAACTAATAAAAACGCCAGGCGAAAGGCCAATGTGTTTTTATTTTTCATTTACGACTTCTCTCTCTCTCCCTCTCTTTATTTTCTTCAATTACGTTAATCAATAACGTTGCGGTGGCCAGTGGCTACAAGTAGCCGTGCTTGTAGCTGCACTCCTGCAGGGGGCCGGCAAAAGATGTTGCACGTAGTACACGGGTTACCTCGATTTTTCGTATTTTGGCGCGTGGAGAACCAGCTTTTCACGACCTATATATGTATAGGGGTTAAATGGCGGGAAGCGAGTTGCGGAGCTCAGAAAATATGGGACGGAGAGAAGAGGATGTAACGTGTGTGCGACGAGGAGAACGTTGTGCTGGTACTTACAGGGTAAAGAATAAAATAAATAGTCCGCAATTTTTTATGTTATATTTTAGTTTTTATGTAAGACTCGTATTAAAGTGATTAATTCCGACACGCGCTATAACTAAAATTAATGATATTCCGTATTAAATGCAATAATTAGAGAAAAATAACTAGAATTATACAGCTGCTTCGTGTATATCGGTGTGTGCAAAATTGATTGAGCGTGAAAGGTTATATTGAAAAATGATCATCCATCAGCATTAATAATAAAATATACGTTTGAGCTGGAACAATGCGCGCGAAAGAGATCAATATCGCGGTAAACCGATTTATCATTCGGTTTCTTTTTTTTCGCACCCCGGCAAATACGACACAGAACCAAACCGATAGTACACGGGGGGAGGAGGAGGTGAGAATACCAGTCGACGAAATATAACAAGACAGATAAATCGGGAGTCTACAAAAATGGCATTTCAAAAAATTCGAGCGAAAACGTATATGAAGCTATAATACGGGTCGAGCGCGCACTACAAATGGAAGATTCTAGAAACAAACGACACGTGGCCAATCTCGAGACTTGAGAAATGAAACTGAAAACCAGAAGTCTCGCAAAATACGTGTATCTCTACATTCCTTATATATATATATATATATATATATATATCAGATAAATACAGTATATGTAGTAGAGAAGATTCGCGCAGGGATATAAAGTCTTGAAATATTTGAAAGTAAAATGTGTACGAAATGAGGAAGACTGTACGGTTAACTGAATTAATGGACGAGTTCAAGTATCCAGGAATAATTTCACGAGTACAGCAGATCAAGTATTCATGGGGCTTGGCTTTATTTCATGAGTCGGATTATGAATATTTAGTTTCTCAACCATATCTAAAACCTAAACGTGCGTCTTGTAATCGTATAAGGACTGCTTTGCTCGAAACAATATTATATTCATCAATACATATATCATTCGCAAATAAAATCTTACGTTTAAAAAAAAATACACACACACATTGGACAGATTTTCAAATCACGGCGCAAATGAAATTTCGCAGCAAAACACATTTGAAAATACATGGCGCCATCGCGACACAAGCGCACCGCACACAGCAGAAGCCGCAGGGAAAAGCGAGGCGAACAGGCTCTGATTAATGCGGCAGCCGCTCGTCGTCTAAAAAATAATTCATCATCTGCTCGAGGTAAAAACGTAATCCGCTCTCTGTTCCCCCTCCGTGTTCGGGCTGTATACCAGAGCTGCTCTCTTTCTCTCCTTCGAGTGATCGTGTCACTGGGCAAAATGAATCAAGGACTCCAGAGAGGGAGAGAAAATGGATTCGAAGCGCTGATGAGCGAACGATCGATGCGTAGAGCGCTGCTGCAAACTGCATACACAGGAAAAACAAATCAAGAAGTAATGCAGAAACGCGCGTGTACGCGCGAATGGTAAAAAGCGATCGGACGCATCTGTGCGCAGTTTCGTCTCTCTCTCTCTCTCTCTCTCTCTCTCGCTCTGTAGCTCTTATTTCTCATAACTACCGCACAGCGAAATGGACGACGGCCGCGCTCGGGGATTTTCACGGTTGCGCGCAAAACGCAAACACACATATATACACGGATCGGTGGCACGTGCGGTAGCAGCAGCAGCAGCAGCAGCAGCAGCAAAAAAAAAGAAACAGTAGAGGGAGAGGAAAATCTCGGCCTGTCAGTTCCACCTGCGTAAAAACGCGAGGGGTTGAGGGGATCGCGGAAATTCGCAGTGGTTGCACTCGTCCCGCAGCTTATACGCTCTCGTAAAACAAGCGTCAAAATTCATTTCAGTGGCCATCGGGGAAAGAGATGCTGCAGGTTGCGCTAGTTTTCTGCCTCCCTGTTTCTCTCTCTCTCTCTCTCTCTCTCTCTTTGTATATAACGATCGAATGAAGATGTCAACCGCACAGTGACAAATGGATGGAGCTATCCGCTTTTTTTCTCGCTCACCGCCTGCAGGCGCGCGCATAGGTAAAAAATTTAATACCAAGCAGAATTATTCATTTACATGAATATCAAAAAACATTGGCCCAGTTTCTTTGGTCGACGGGAGATGCGCGGAGATAAAAAAAAAAAGAAACGAGGGGAGGCTGAGTAACGTGAATTAACGCGCAATCGATTTGCTCCGCGAATCTCGAATCGGTATCTCAGCTTTAATTTGAATCGAGCCAATGACTTTATACTACGGCTAATTGGTATAAATTTATTCGCCTGTAGCTCTGACGTTGCGAGTTTAATTTCTTAAAGAGAAATAACACTGGCTGAAGGAAAGATTTCCTTATCAGCAAGAGCAACCCTATTTTTTTTAACTATAATTAAAATATTACAATTTGATTTTCAACGATATTTTTCTTTTCACATTGTATGAAATTGAGGGTTTTATTTTCAAAACGTATTTTGTAATCGCACAACTTCCGCCATTTAGTTATGATCGCTATTTATACGACTGCTATACTAACCTCCATTTCAGATATAGTTTACGTATTACTACCTTGAGGATACAACAGTTACACTCGAGAGTGTCATTGCGGAAGCGCTTACGCTGCGCGAATTTCGTTTGAAACAATAGTAAGTGCGGGCGCTTACTGACATTGACTGCATAAGTTCGTATATTGCTTTAATTAATTGCCTTTCCCGAAACGAGTCATAGGAATAGTAACTGTCTTTTCCGCCGCTATTTCGTGAATTTTTTAAACTATAGAAGAATAAAACGCGTAGAATAACGTTCAACATTTGCACTGCAGCAGCACGAAATAATCGAATTTTCCATTCAATGATACGAACAGAACAGAATCCTCATATTTCCACACGCTTAGCCGAAGGAATCATTTTGGAAATTACATCTCTTGCAGAGCTTGCAAAATTCTCGGTATCCAGGCGACGAAGACAAGTTGGTCGCGATCAGAATCAGCAAAGTAATCTAACCGCGGTAACAGAAATTTCATCGCTAGACCCAGGCATCCGCTGAGTCATCCAGCTGCCAAAGACCTCCATCCTGTTTCCACATTTATCTCCAATCACTCGTATATGCGCCGCTCTGTAGCCTCTTCCCGACAGCAGCCGCAGCAGCAGCCGCAGCAGCAGCAGCAGTAGGTGTAAAAAGTAGAGAGAGAGAAGAGAGAGAGAGTGGGTAGAAGAATCGTTCTATATACGTCGGCAGCAGGCCAGGGACTTAAGCTCCATCGATTTCGAATAGGGAGATGCCCCCGACGAAGAAGACGGCGCCGCTGCTGCCTGTTGTTGTATCTGCCCCCCGGCAATATTAGCCCCTTCGGCTTTCTTCCTCTCTATGGATTCGTTCGCGCGATATCGCCCCCATTTTCCTCCCCTATCATTGTCCCTTTCTCTCCCTCTCTCTCTCACTCTCTCTCTCTCCTTCTCTCCTTTATCTGCGACTTGCGTTATTTAAAGTTCCTTTTTTCCGTTCCTTTCCTTTCCTTTCCTTTCTTCCCGTTACTTTACTTTCCATGTCAGTGAGAGATTTTGAGATTGATGCGCGACGAGACCGAATGGGGAATTTCTATTCGAGCCCGGAAATGTACTTGTTTTTTAGGGGGGGGGGGGAGAGGAGGCTTTCACAATGGGACTTTTTATGGTCGGGAAATACGCAGCGTGAGGCTGTTTTGGTCTGATTCACCGAGCTTTATTACTACGCACGTAGCTGAACTGCTATTCATTGAAATTGCTACTTTATTAGCCGAAGGAAATGTAAAAGTGTCGATTAGTCCTATCTGCGTTTATGGGACAGTTATATTCGGTGCTTGAAAGCATGTTAATATTAACTTTAGCTAATTTAGAATAATTAAAAAACTCTGTAGTCGACAAATCGAGAGTCACATTATTATTTAAACATAAATCATTGTTCGAGTAAATGTGAAATGCGTTTCGACAATTACTTCATTCTTTTGAAAACATGAAATTCGTCAATCAAATTGCACAACACCAATTTATTTCAGTTTAACGAAGCGTTGAAGTTATTACTTTATTATAGTATTTACACAAGTACTGACAAATTCTTCGAAAACTATATTTCACTATATCCCGTGTAATCTCAGAATGAAGTAAAAGAATTGCACGTATTAAAACTAATTAATTAGAGTCAGAAGTGTAAACATTCTGCACAAAGTGTTATTTAAATTTTGAATTACTTAAACGAAAAAGAATTTCTCATGAAAAACGGTATAGCAAGGTCGTAGGACATTTTGAAACTAGAGAAGCAAAAGAGGGAGAGAAAAATAAATATGCAAACGCAAGGGGTGCGTCAAGAAAATGTAAAGCGAGTCACTCGCACACACATAGAGAAAGGCGCAGAGAATCAGAGATAGAACCGAGAAGCATCGAGGGAAAGAAAAAAAAAAAAAAAGAAAATGCAAAGATTACGCGAAATTCTTCGGACGTGTCTAATTTTCTCTCGTAGCTATTCTCACCGACCTAATTCTTCCGCCCTCGATTTCTCGCTTTAAGTCTAACTTATATCAACCTCAGACACGCCTCAGACTTTCAAATGCAGTTTTTCTCCACCCGCTTTTTTCCCTTCAACCGTAGCTTCCATTCGTTTTTGCGGAAATTCAGTCCGGAAGCCATGCAGCCGTAAACAAATTAAAAACAGATTTTTCGCAAAAGTTCACAAAGTTTTGCTGGTTGCGAATACCGTAAGACCCGATAGCCGTATGGCTTTACCTACTATATGTATATGAGTGTAATTTTTATATGGATTGAAAATTTCGTGCCCGAGTCGTCGAGTGCGGTTTATGCGTTTATATTCGAAAAACACAGAGTCTGGATTCGGTACCGTAGTGTGAATTTTCAATTTGTCGTAAATATCTGCGAAAGATTATACAACATAATTTACAGATTGCTATCGCGTGCGTGTAATTGTTAGGTTCAGCTCCGAAATGATTTTCCAGGGATTTATGAAAACATTATTTTTCATATGCCAACGGGATAATTTTATGATGACAAACAGAAAATTAATATAATGCTAAGTTCCCGGCATTGTTGTGTTTAAAGGACAAGATACATTTAGTCGCGGAAATTGGGTCGAAAAAAAAGGAGGTTTACCGAGGTTTACGGTAAAATTATGAAAGGTGTAAAAAAGATGATTCACGGTGCGTGGAGCTAAAAGCTATTAATAACATTTAACATTATACCCGGAAAATCAAAAAGAATATCGGAAAAAGATCATTTGAGATCTGGAGCAAATAAAATACGGTAATGCATTCACGACAGTAAAATTTACATACGAATAATAAAGGGAATTCTAATTATAGAAACTAAATTCATTATAAATTTTTCAAAATTAACTGAATTATTTTTTTATAAACGGGAAAAATGTCGATTTTGTACTGAAACAATTTGTGCAGGATACTAGAGAAGTTTTAGGTTACGGTGTAAAAATTTTGTTTGCTATGAAAACGAGTTAGCAACGGTCTCGATTAATTTGAAAAATAGTTAGCTCAAGTGCCTGTAAAAGCTGCAAAAACCCGCGAAATAGATTTACACGGATACGTCAGCATCAATGATCAAAGTTAAAAGCTGCGAACTAAATAAAACACTGTAACGCTGCGATTCGAAAAAGAAACATTCGACAAAATTGTTTAGTTTGGCAACCCAAGCTTTTTTAATTGGCCCACTAAATCATACAAACTGTGCGAAAGAGAGACCAAAAAAAAATATTTAATCATAAAACGCAAAAATAATTGCATCGAATTGCTTCAATACAATTATTACATTCTTTTTTTTGTTAAAGTTCAAATTTTCCGCTTAGAGGGTACATCTTCAATTAGCTTTAGTTCCCGAAACGTAACGCTAAATTTCATTCATGCGAGGAGCACAAACATGGCATAAAACCACGGCATCCACAATCCGCTCAGATAATACGGAGGACATTTTCAAAGCACGCGCGTTCGAAACAATTCAAAAACAAACGAAACCAGCCAGGAATTTCAAGCGGAAATCCAATAGGAAGAAAAAAAAGAAAATACTGTGTGTGAAAAAAGTCTAGAAGATCCTAAAGAAGACGGCGATTACGGGGGGGCTTGTTTGTCGAGAGGTAGCGGGTCGCGAGCCATTGGTTAAACATCGCGCCGTGCCGGTGGCTAGTGATCGCGAAAGAAAATATTTGATAAAGATTAACGGGGGAGAAAGGACAACCGAATCCGCGAATATAAGCGCGCCGCGCTTCCGCAGACCCGACGACCCGCATTTATATGAATGCTTCCGTGCTGCAGTCTGGTGACTTTGATAAGAGTGCAGTATACCTAATTGTGCTGAACATTTGTAATTATTATTTTAAACTGTAAAATTTTAACTTTTACGGATCTACTTTGTTAATTTTTTAATAATATAAAAAATATACTGCGTATTGAGCTACCAATGCGTTATATTTCCTTTTGAACCCTAGGTATATCTTTTTGATTCCATAATTCCATTTTAATTAATTTCTTTATTGTTTATGTAATGGATAGTTGAAATACACAATAAAGAGAAGAATATATAATACAGCAGCTGACAAAATTTACACCAAATCTTTCTCCATCCTCCAATGGAAGAGGTCAGAATTCTCTTTACGTAGATTTTTCACTCAACGCGAAATAACCTATATATACAAATATATCCAGCCGATCGCAGTACATACACACAGACTCACAGTCACACACACATAAGAAGAGAGAGCGAGCGTCCGGGTCGTCAGAATCAACAGTTTGCTCTATCGATTGGCCTGCGGTCCATATGTTGACGCGTTTATATATATATATACATAGATGTGTGTGTGTGTGTGTGCGTGCGTATAGCCGAGTCTCTCCCCCAGCATGACGACCCGAACGAACTCCTCCTCCCCCTCCTCCTCGATAGAAAACTCCAAGCGATACAATGGAATCTTATCACGTTCTTGCCTTACACCCCTTCCATCCGTTTCCATTTCTTTCTCTCTCCCATTCGCATCTTTGCGGCTCTGCTACAGAGGAGGTAATTCGCCGGCGCGCGAGTCAATCGGCCGTCATGATTTCATTTATGAATTTCGACGATCGGCTAACTTCCCCCAGCTATTGTGAACGGGATTCTTGCTGAGTCTGTTACGGAAATCGGATAAACTTGTAGGTGGCGATTGCTGGATTAGAGGACAACTTTTTTTTTTCTTTCTTTCTTTCTTTCTCAAGTTCCCCATCGACGTTTGGATACTTAAGAGTTTGGGTAATTATTTGTAGGGATTGAGTGCCGATTGAGATTTCTTTGGGTATACAAGTTTAGATGGGATGATGGTTTTGCTTGACTTTCAACAAGGCAAATCAAAGCTGGAAATTAGCTTTTGCTTTCGTTAAAAAGGTAAATCGCGCGGAATTCAATTTAGTTCGTCAGGGATTCGTCTGTTTCATTTTAAAATCGGTTAACAATGCAGGCGAGTTCACATAAGTTCGGAATACATAATATAATTGTTTATTATCATAATTAGAGTGCACTCGTACATCGAAATGACAAATCATGTTTTATTCATAAAAACATATCGGACGGTAAATATTGTGATTTTAATAACTCGCATTGTTACCATGCCAAGAGCATAAATGCCATTGTATTAAAATTAACAAAAAAAAAAAAAAAAACACGAATAAAACGCAATACTTTGGATTTCCCGATCCGCGACAATAAAGCTTTTTCTCGTTAAGTATCGAAAAAAGATATTACGAAAAAACACTGTGCACATTTCGATAAAAGTACAATTAGTATAGTTGACATCATTTGCTAGATATATAACATAGGGCCACTAAATTCGAGCGCAAACTAATGTTTGTCATAGCTACAGAACCAGCACTTAACTTTCTAGTAATCCAGTATCACGAGTCGATCCAGCAATCTCGAGACTCCCAAAACTCTATACCCATAGCCACCAATCTAACATTAAAGCCACACGATCGCTCAATTCCAGGCCATGAGAAAAGACGTGCGTCAGTCAATCGAGCCGCGGAAAAGTGTATCTTGCTCCCGCGCAGCTGAGGTTTTTCCCTATCGACTCGTTGGCTGATCGTCACATCTCACACTAGAGGAGCGTAACGGCAGCGTATCGCTCTACGGGTGTCAGTCTAGCCGTCTATACCGTCGCCGTATATGCATCATCCATGCTTCGCTTACCTCCACACCCACACACACACACACGCGAAGCACCTGAAACTCTGGGCGTTAAGCCGTTAACTAAGCACAACTAAATCGCTTAGCGCGTCTAATCGATCGTGCGAGCTGCTGCTACGCTCGAGAGGTGAACTCTCGCGCGCGCTAAACTCCTTCTCCCTCTCCCCCATCCTCCCCTTCCTTCGAGCTCTAGTCGCTCCTTCTCTCTCTCTCTCTTGCTCTCGGTCCTGCGATGTACTTCCGCTCAGCGGCAATCTTCGTTCTCTCGCTTGGCAAGTCTGCGCGACCAACACACGAAGCTAAGCTTTCCCTGCTGTTGCACCATATATATATATATATGTACCATAGTCGGCGCGTACGTGCCGTCGACAACGAGGAATAGTCATTTTTATCTCTATACCGCAACTACTCCTTTTCTTCTATTTATCGATCGGTGGAAAAAAGAAATAACAGGGAAAAATCGCCTCGCCACGAGAAGCTCCACAGAAGCGACTACTTTCCGATTACAGATATATATATTATAGTCTCGAAAAACGAATGGGAATTGATATTATAGGAAAAACAATTTGGATAACACTGCAGACCGCGGCGGAGGCGGCGGCCAAGGTTATAATTCAGGCGCGCGCTCAATTATTCGTTGCATTGGGAAATTAGCGAACGAATTGAAATGGTTCGCGGGGAAGTTTTGTCGGTGTACTGCGAGTCGTTCGGGGGTGCGGACGCGATTGAAAACTTTAAACGATCCGGTGGAGCAGGAAAAGGCTGCCGCTGAGATGAAACGCATAGGGTACAGACACGCGCGCTCGTACACACTCGTCGATACTCGTATAATTGAGTTCGATTACGGGCCCGCGCTCTCGACAAAATAGCAATCTCGTTGCAGCAGCTATAGGCGGGCGCGTACAGCGCGTTCGACGAGAGCAGCTAGTGAGTTATTTAACCAACCGGAAAGCTTCAACGACCCGCGCGTCGCCGCCTAATTAACGACTCGACTCTCTGTCTCTCCGTTGCGCATACATAATTTAGATGCACGCTATCTAATTACGTATATCCCGCCGCTGCCGTTTCGAACTTGGATTCTTTTCGTGTGCGAAATTCCGGGGAAAGAGCTGAGTTCGTTTGATGAAAGCTCTCTCTCTCTCTCGCTCTACGGTGCGTCTCAGCGCGCCACGAGTTATGCGCGTGTTTGTCTTCAAATACGAAAAATTTCTCTTGCGCCCTGTGCTATTCCTTTGGCGAGCGGTGCGCGCGATTTTTAACAAATACACTTTAAATATTCGTATTATCCGTATTGTGGCATTGATGAAGAGCCGTGGAATTCGCGTGTGTCGAATCGTAGCGGGAAATTATTAATTTAAAACCTGCCATTCTCTCTCTCTCTCTCTTTCACAGGGAATAGTTTGCGCAAACTGAATTTCATTATACCGTGTAAATACCATTCTACCATTCACGCTTTGCAGTATTTTTAACAGTAATTGCCGTACCTTTCTGATATTTTTTACTTTCTTTTTATACTCTGTTTTTTTTCATTCAACGACAATCGAGTCGAATAATTGAGTTCGTACAGCGACGCATATAGCCGCGGTTATGATGTAGAGCTGCGGGGCTAAAGGCAATAAAAGAGGATGGAAGAAAGTCATTAGCGCTTTGTAACAAATTACAGTCTGTGCATCTTTTATGGACTCGTTTACACTCGTAATGTGGTTTCGAGTGAAATGGAATTCAGAAAAAAACTAGGTTTTTTTGCTGGTGGATTATTCGGTTTTTCGTACTTTCTCTAATCCACGCTTGCAATTGAATGAAAGGAACAGAGTCTTCTTCATACCCCTTTTCATTTGAATTTTCCTCTTCAAACGAGTCAAATTCACTGGGTTCACTAGTAAATTAATCGGGTAAATATTTTGCATGATGTATTTAATTATCAAATTTCATCCCATCAAATTTTTAATTAAAAATATTCTAGATACAAAAACTACGAGGACTATAGAACTCAGTCAAGACATCACGCTAAATACTCGAATACAAAAGAAATGCAACAGTAATTACAGATGCTCGTCGACGTCGAGGAGACAAGAAAAGGTTGAACAACAGCGATGAAAGTGTATTACACGGGCTCGGTATTGCGGAAAAGACGGTCGCATTCGTCGCTGCTGCTGCTGACGCCGTTGCGAGGGCAGTATTAGCCTCGTAATTGAGGCTCCTCGACTAGCGAGAGAGTCGCGCTGCTGCAGAGCCGCCCACGGCCGTGAAATCCGATTTGCTCTTTCGGCAAAGCCTCCGGAAAGACTGGCGACTCTATATCTGTATAGTAAGGTATAGACTAGCGTCTCGTTATAATGGACGCAGGCCTTTTTCACTTCGATGTCGACGACGACCTGCGGATGTTGGTTCCGGGAAGGTCAATAACGGATGTGTATTCGGAATATCAATGCTTTTCCTTATGCTCTAAAGAATTATGATGATGTTTAATGTATTCTGGAGTATACGAGTTATTTTCAAACTTTGGAACTTTGAAATATCATTTGGTTTTTACGTTAATTGCACAAAACACTAGTTCGAAGTAAACCGTAAATTTCTGCCCGCCCGTATCGAGTATTTCGTTCACGACACGAAAGAGCAAAAGTAAACGATCGAATACGTTTTTTTACGCAGGATCCACCCTTACCTTTCAGACCCCGAGGGAAAAAAAAAAGAATATTCAAAGTCGATCGACCGAGATTCCTTTGTCAGAATGGAAATTTCGTCGACGCACGTTCTTCTCTCGATCGTAAAACCCAAAGAGTACCGAGAGGCTAATTACCGCGTGAGCCCAAACTTTCCTGGCCGACCCACAACTTTTCCGTTGGCAACTAAAAAAAAAAAAAGAGGCCAGACGACGACCCACGCGCCTGGCTGGCCCTCGTCAGTATTCATCCACCGTAAGTATAACCCGACAACTACGTGCAAAATTTGATTTTTTTTTCCCCCAACCCTCACCTCGATTAATCACAATTGAATTTGCGCGAATTATCTGACCCTCTTTCATTAAGAAATCCGTGAAATTGAAGCGTCTGCGTCTTGCACGAGAATCGGAAAGTTCCCGACGTGTTTACGAGCGAGACACGCCGAGTCGCAGAGAGTATCCTCTCGCACGCACATGAATTCTCGTGGAATTTCCAGGATCCTCGATCTTGTCATGGAGGGTGGGACGACGCGAAGAAAAAATCCCTCTTGAGCGAGCCCGTATTTTTCTTGTCTTTCCATCCGCGCAAGGATAAAAGTCGACAGAAAGGGGAATAAAGAACAATGAACGAGTTACGCGCAGTTTTTCAGAGATGGAAAATCCACACGGGGCCGCGTGTTCACGACGCTTCTCATCCCGGAAATCCGCGTGCACCACTTTTCTTTCTCCTGCTGCCGCGGTTTCATTGCAGTCTATACGCGCGGCTCCGCGACAATGGAACTCCGGCGCTGCTATTTATGAAAATTTCTAATGTCCCAGTTAATGTTGCGAGCGCATCGGCACAGTTGTCTACGCGAGTTTCCCCGAAGTTTCTTGTGTCGTTCTCGATCCGAAAATACGTTTGAACGAATTGTGCAACTACGTGGCCAATGTGACTCCGTTATTTTCTATGGACGAACTGCTTTAAATTATAACGCGTAATTTAATAGGCAAACGACTGCTGTGTGCGGTGCTTGACGAAATAACTGGTTAGACAAGAAAATGTAGTCTACGGAAACTTCCGAGACTTTATATATATGTTTGTGAGCTTTTTACGATGTCTATTCAATCAGCTGTCGTGCTTGTATAGAGATCTCCATTCGTAGCAGTATAATTTAATTGTCAATCCATTTGGCTTAATAAAGTATAATGAACTATACTACAAATATTATTTTCTGTTTAAGCATGTCACGATAGAACGATTCTATTGCTTTTAACAGTAATGAACATATTCAATTCACGGAGCTTTTTATTCATAATAATACTTTATTCGAATATGATACGCACAAAGTATAACCAACAGTATAGAAGTGAATAGAAAATTTATTTGATAATTTTCCATTTAAATTTAATATTCCATGAATACGAGTGATTATGTCTATCAAAGGAACGGAGATAAATTATTATAATATATATAAGGAAACTGCATTAAATGAGCAGAGGGACGTAATATATTTTTATCCTTTCTTAAATTAGAAAATTTCGTATTTATTCTTAGTAAATAAGAATGAAATATACAAAAATAAGTTTATTTTTTATCTACATAAAATCACTTATATCAGCAGTCTAAACTCTTCCAAAAAATTGATTAAATTTCTTTTTAACATATAATCATATTAAACTTTTACATCGAATTATAGTCTCGAAACCTCCTACATCAGACCTTCTATCTCGCAACTGCTAATATAAAGCTCATTCACCGTACTCGAACAAGAAAATGTGCTTTGCAATTCATGTTTGAATGATGGATCGAGAAACAATACTTTAATGCTCCAGCCGACTCATCGTTTTTGAATTCTTACGCAGCTCTCAGCTCCGGCGAATAATGTATTCTATTCAGATTTTTACAATAAGTTAAAGGACTGGTAGAAGGATCTTGACGCGTCATAGTTTACGGCCGACCCCACATATAACCATCTTGTCGAACATATTAATAAAACCTTTCCCAAAGCATTTCTAAAGCAGCTATACATACGCGTTCCAAAATCTGTGATGCAGCAATTTCTCTCCAATATATCGCAACGACTATCGGTCCAAAGGAAACACGACGATCAACAGCGCTAAACACACATTTAATTCATCCGTCGCATTACCAAACAGCCGAGCATTCAAAAACTTCAATCGTCCAACATTGGCGCGAAATGCTTCGCATGTAGGTCAGCGCGAGAGACGGAACGACTCATAGCAGTCCTTCGTCATCAGCAGCAGCAGCTGCGTTTCACGCAACTAGTCGCGCGCATACGTGTGCGCGTCCTTTCTGGGCTCGAGTCCAGAGCTGCTGGCCAAATGAAATTGCTCGATCGCCCGGCCAATAATAATCGCCCTTTGACGCGACCGCAAATCCACAGAGTGCGCGCGTGTAGCTTTGCTGTGCATCATGTATACGTATATGCGGGACGAGCGAGGAACGGATTTACTTGGTGGCTTTTTTTTCTCTCCCGAGTCCTTTGTTCGATCGGTCGCTTTGATGAAATAATGATGAAAAGGATATTTATGGCAGTGAGTTTTGTATATAGTTGAAGGGCTTCTCTGACAACCTCTGCTCCGTTTTGCCAGAATAGCTGTGACGCGTGAAGGGGGAGTTGATTTTAGGTGTAGGCGGTTTCCAGTCATTGTCGAATCGTGATTTACTTTACGAAAGATTTCATTCGAAAGCAATTTCAACCTGAAAGTTATCTTCGGTCAGATGTAATCTCGGGATTAAAATTTGAAAATCTTTAAAAATAGTCTTTTGTATAGGGACTAGATTTACTCGGAAAGGGTTTTACGGTGCATTTTAAATTTATATTTTCTTTCATCGAAAATTATCCATCTCTTTCATTGTTGAACCATTCGCTCCTCCAGTTATAATTATGCTAATGTTTTACTACTAATTAAGGGAGCAAATGAACAAAGTTCAATAAAATATATTTATATATATATTTATCATGTAACAGCTATATTAAATGATTAATTATCGATAATTAATTTAATAATTCTAATGTATTCATATATTTATTGATTAATTATTCTTGCGAATTCAACGGCGAATTATGATACATCGCAAGATTGACTGGTGAAATTGAAAATCAAGTATAAACAAGAGATTAAAGGGTTAATTCGGTAGGGCGATATTTACCCTTGGAGCAAATAAAAGTGCGCGGGGCGCGGCGTCGGCGGCGGCGTTATTAGCGAATAAGTATCCTGTAAAGCAAAACAATCAAGCGCCCTATGAAATGCTTTCAAATGCAGTATAACAAGCTTACTTGTTCCGCGCCCGAACAATCAGTTTGTCTGGACATTACTCGAATTTTAGGTCAGGGTAATTAAATTTCTATCGCCAAACCATTTCCCCAGTAGCTTTGATTACTTTTTGCTGCACAGCCCTCGCGCTTCCAAGGTACCTATACATACCTGGACACACGCGCGCGCGCCCGAAGTCTCATTCGATTGCCGCGATATAAAATTATACGAGCCAAACGAATACTAACTAAGGGAAAGGGCATATTTTCATTGGCCTCGCGCGGGCCCCGGCAACAATGGACGAGCGAGAACGAAACATTCGATTTCGCCGGATAACAAAGGCATGAAACATCGGGCCATAATTCTCTTTATCGAGTAAGAGAGATATCCGGGAGAAAGGCACTCAGACCTCGCGAGCGAATCGCCGTTAAAAAAGCAAACAAACACCTGCAGAGAGAGAGAGAGAGAAGGAGACGAAAGCGAACCACGTAGCTGCAGGCGTGTGGCTCGTATGCGTCACGAAAGAGAGAGGGAGAGAGAGAGAGATGTAACTTGTTGCGCGTGTCGAGTACCTAGGAAAAAAGCTCGCGCGCGCGCGCCCCGAGATTCAATTTCGCGCGGCGCTTGAATAATAGCCCCGGCCCCTTCGCCGTTTCGCCTGTTTACTTTATTCGGCTTTTTTACTCTCTCTCTCTCGCGCGCGCGCGTCTCTCTCTACTCGTGGAACACTTTACTTCGACAAAAGGATAATCCGCGAAGGATATACAATGCATGAAAATTTATACTTCCGGAGGAAAATCTCTTTCGTGAGAGGTGCAGGGATTTCGCGAGACCGAAACTCTCCATATACGAATATTCTTACGAGTTGGCCGTCATACTTGGGAAAATCTCTCGCTTACTTTTTTTGGGGATGGGGGGGTCGGTTATACGGGTAAAAAACGCACGGAGCGAATAAGACATGAAGAATACATCGGCGTAAAACGTGTGTGCACCTTGAATTGTCTAGTTTATGCATGCGGCGTAATACTTTTTCTCCTGCAGCCTGCGCAGTCTGCTTTTGTTTCGTGTATTTTTTGTTTTGTTTTTCAAGCGGAATGGGAGAAAATTTTAGAGCACTTTGAGCACTCTTACCGCCTGCGAAACGCGTATTACTCGGATGAGAGATGCATTCTCTTTTATTGTGAAACGCGGGGAAGAAGCGTCATTAACTGCGTTTTTTTAAAACTTTTTTCCCGCTTTGGACTCGCGGCTCTGGAGCTGAGTTTGCCTTAGCAAATTGAATATTGTTATTAAAGTGTGTAGCTTTTTAATTAATACTGGAATAATTCGGTCGCCTTGCTCGCAAACGCTTAAGGCTCGGACGAGATTTCCTTTGAGAAAACTTTCCAATTCATTCGGATTTGTATTATTAGGGATACTTGTTTATCGTCGTTTTTTATTCAAAGTTACGATCCGTTGTGTTGGATGTATTTTCGTAAATAATATGTAATTTTATGTTTAAATCCGAAATAAATGTATATGCATTAGCAATTATAAGATTATTATCCAGAATAATTTACACATAAGCTACTCCGAATATTACATAATGTACGCTATTTCATTTAATGTAAAACATAAAACCGCAACTTTTCACAATACAAAGAAAATAAAACACTTTTATAATCCTGGATAAAAAAAAAACGCGAAAGGAAAATGCTACTATTAGAAAGGCTACACCAAGGAAAAAAAGGTTAAAAGGTTACAGAGCAAGAAAAATTATTTGTACAAAACCGCAGCGTATTAAATAACATAACCTAAGTGCAAATTAATTATCCGCAAAAAAACTCGAAGCAGTTTCATTTTCGTACAAAGTCAGGGCACAGCAGCAGCAGTGCAAGAAAAGAAAGAAGTCGGTTTGAAAAAGTGGATTTTTCCGGTTGGCTGAACGCAAGCAAATGGCACAGTTAAAAGTGACGAGGGGCCGTCGCCGCCGCCGCCGCCGTTGCGTGAATTCTCAGGGAAATCCAAACGTTTCGTAGAGAAATGAAAATTGAGAAAAGTCGAGGTGGGCCGCGGATTAATTACATTTCTCGCTGACTCGTTATCCCTGGCGAGTGCGCGCAAGAGAAGGGAATGTCAGGCGAGCGAGGTTATAACGAGTGACGAGGTGCAAAATCAGGAAAGACGTAGCCCAAGCCGAAAAGGAATAGAGCTTCAGCTCCCGGGGTTTGACTTTCCGCGCTGAAGTGGCGAGCAAACGGGAGGGATGATGTCGAAGGAAACGGGGCGGAACTCTCGAATTACGCTGGAACGTTCCAATTTTTAAGGTACACACGTCCACTGGTTTTTAGATCGCTCCAAATGATGGTCACGAGTATATACGCTAAAGCATCGATCGATATAGTTTTTAGTCACTGCTTTCGTGTGTTGTACGAGATATTATCTATTTATCGTGCAAAGTACGTTGAAAACCTCCGGGGTATTATCTACTTATCGAATAAATTACACTGCCTTACCAAGAATTTCGTATACAATAATAATGTTATAACTGACCTAAATCTATAATTCAACCTGATACACAGGGAAAATAATTGTAGTGTAATAAAGCTCCACGTGTTTCTGCTTTGCTTTACCGCAATTAAAATAGAAAACACGTAGCATTTGAAATATTCCGCCGCTGTTCATTTGTATTATACAAATAATTGAGTAGCACAGATAATTGGTAAAACAGTTCAAAAATATGTAAATAGTCATTATAAATATGATATATATGCACAAATAGGAGGAAATTCCTTTAGCTGCGCCATAAAGTATACTTTGCCGGGGGGCGGGCGAAAAAGTTTTAAAGATAACATATGAAACGTGTTTTGAAACTCTGTAAATCAAAAGAAGCCGCGAGTAAAACTTTGTGGTAATCTGTCATGTCACTTTCAAGAGCTTTAAAGCTATGTATTATTTGCGTGGCTTTTGCAACAAAGCCATTATACTCGCGGCTCCGAATACGAAGCTCGTTTAAACAAAAATTGAAAACAATGGTACAAAGCTGCTTCTTGAACGCGATAAACAATTAAAAACGTATTATCCCTATATTAATCGGAAAAATAATAAAACTCGAAGACCTGGCTGAAAGGCGCGTCTGAGCAAACTCTACCTCTTCTACTGAAATCGTTAGTTTCATCCGAATATCTCACACATTGCGCGGAATGATATTTCCATTCACCGTCCCTCCTCCGCGACACCGACAAATGGCTCAACATGTAAGCATCTCGTTGTATACACGAGAAGCACGTCGCACGTCCAGTTCTGCAACCGCGAGCAATTCTTCCCTCCCGCACTCTCGATTATCCAAACAGCGCAGCACGCGAGCGCAAAAAGCAGGCGTTTAGCTTTAAACCGAATATAGAGAAAACTCCCCCTCGCTTCCTTTGCGCCGCACATTCGCGCACAAGAACCTAACAGCGTCGATCTCTTTTCGTCCACAACTCTCTACCTCTTTATTTGGAGCGAAACCTCGCTGCGGATCGAAGCACCGCGTCCGTGCGCATTCACCGAGTGCCAGAGAGATAAAGGATAAGCTGCAGAGACGTCAGCGAGAAAGTGTACGGGGACGTTAAGACGAACCGTATTCAGCGGCGGAGGAAGTTTTCTCTCTCTGCAGAGCTTTTTCCCTCCACTTTTCGCTCTTTGTTCAGCTTCGGCCGCCGTATGTATTATACGCATGTAGGTTGCGCATCTAGAGCCCTTGCGATTAGACGGTGACGAGGCCGAGGAATTTACTTATTCACGCACGAGCGATCGACGCGTGAAATATATGTGCGCGGGAGCGGCGAGGTGATGTATCGGGGATAAGGGTTGAGCCGACGCTCGAGGAGATCGCGTGTATCGACGGTTAGAGCAGCGTCGAAAGGAGCTGCTGCGCGACCGTGTTCTTTTCACTCGGCTCTTTTTGTTCGTTAATTGAACGAGGGGAGGGGCAAAATAGAGCATTGTTTGATAATAATTAATTGTGCGCGCCTCGCGCGGAATGGAAGACTTGAGAGGAAAAGGAGTTTCTTTTGTTACACGCACGGCCGTTCGATGCGATTCGAGCGTTTCAATACAGAAATAATATTCCAAGGATAATTAACATTTATTTTTCATCGGGAAATGTTCTTCTTTCGCCAACTCAAAGTTGCAGGATACTTTATTTTAATGATGGAATGCAAACTTTCTGGAAACTTGATGTAATTTCAAGAATTTGTTTGTACGTAATTGGGTATATTGGAAGTCCTTCATTGTACGAGCGCGAAATCGAAGTTGGCTCGATGTTTTAATTTAAAATTTTATTCGATTTGATGGTCTCTGTTTGGACTGCTTCAATATCAAACGTAACACGACTGGTCAAACTTTAAATGACAAAGAAAGCGATAGACGTATTCAAATTTTAAAAGCCTAATCGCGCGAATCTAAAAAATATCAATCGCTTTAAAAAATGCGAAGCAACAAATTCATCATCATCAACTACGAAACGTTTCATTATCCTCGTAAAGGACGCGGTCGTATAAAATCGTACAAAGCAAAATAAAACCGATATCCCCTTTAAAAGAGAACATTCCCGCACACAGAGCAGCAAGGAAAATCCAAAAAGTCGAGCCATCGCTAATCGTGCATCAGCGAATCCCGCCTCATAAGTCTCTCCGACTCACTCTCTCCTCCTCTTCCCCCGCGGCGTACGTAACCATTGAAAATACAAAGATCGCACGCTCGGCTCGTAAAAGTCTACGCTGCACTGCAACTATATACGCAGTTACACCGGTAAGCGCAGGCATCGAAACCCGCGGCGATTGGGCCGTTGTCAAAGTCGTCGTATATACATAGCGCGAGCCTTTAACGAGCGGCTCTCTCTCGTGTAGTAGTTCGCTCGAGAAACGAGAGAAAGTGCACGTGTAGAGCGAGAGATAGGGAAAACGAAATTTCTGGGATAGGATCAGGCTTTAGCCTCTTGCCGAAGCGCCAAGAGAGATCCCCTGCCGAGAGATATAGACTGCATGCCGTGAAATAAACGTCAAACTTTTACGTTCTAGCCACCCCTCAACTCCTCGAGCGCGCGCTTTTCTTGAATTATACGCTCGGCTATGTCCTCGAGTTGGAATTGTGAGAGGAAAAGTGCACGAACTGCGGCTGCTACTACGAGGTACCGTTTCTTTCCCCTCTGGAATTCAGTCTGTAAATGCAATTGTTTAAAGCGTTTCTTATGTAAATGTAACGGTTAAATAAACGAATTTGAATAATTCATTAATCTTGTACTTTATCAATATATCGAGTGGTATACATCGAATTAAATATTTTATGGTTGTCTGGTATAAGAGTATTCCAAAATAAAATAAATTGCCGCTAATTAACTCACGAAAGAGAAAAATTCGCGACAATAGCTGTAATACCCGTAAAGAAAATCGATTCAATCAGTGGCATAAAAATAGCTAAAGTTATATATAGCGAATGAAAACAGTAAATTAAAAAGAAAAACAATTTTCCGCCTGTCGCATAGCCCGAGTAATTAAATCGTTCGCGCACAACACACAGTTCTCGAACGTCAACGGTTCAGCATATAACAATTTATTATTTCTGCGCGTTACGATTCAAAGTCAATCTTTCGTTTTATTCACTGAAAAAGGCTATATGCGATAGCGAACGATCAACCGCGTATGCATTTGGGTACGGTGTAAATTATCTTTGGAATTTGAATAAATGGTGATTCGATATCGATACGAGACAAAGATCTTTCGGTGTCACTACAAATGATATCGATCGAAGATCTAAAAGAGCATGAAAGGATTCTACAACTGCATCGAATATCCCACAACTGCACGAGACTATCCGCACTTATTAGCTCGTGAAACTGAACTTTTGCCTACCCGCCGTGCATCCCGTTTTCCCTCAAAAAAGGAAATCACAATGTAGTAGCGGCGGCAGCATCTCGTGCATCGTCTCTTTTTCTTCTCCTCTTTTTTTTTGCGATCGACGTGGCGTGTAAAGTGGACCGTAAGTAGGTTGCGACGGCCATCTCTCTCTCTCTCTCTCTCTCTCTCTCTCTATCTCTGGCATGAAAAGCCGTCGCTCGTCGGTCGTTACTTGCTCTCTCGCTCTCTCTCTCTCTCTCTTCTTTTACCTATAGCTGCGTTAGCGGACAAGTGACTCGTTATAAACGTCGTTCTCTCGGTAAGAAACACGAGAGCTACTCGCTCGTATGTATGTAGTTGCAGCGAGAGGTGGATGAGATAGCAGATATATATATATACTGTGTAGCGTGAGGTTGCAGTAGAAGAGGAAGAGAGAGAAGAGCAAGTTGCTCGAGCGACAATCGCGGTGTCGATTTACCCCGACAATGAGGCATCGCGCGCCTCTTGCCTTGCCTCTCCTGCACTATATGGTCTGCACGCGAAGAATGAGGAACTGAGGCGATTCGACCGATCTTATTTGCAACTGCAGGCACACGTGCATTGCCCACCTAATGAGATGACTTTTTATCTCTCTATGTTGATTAGCTCGCTGTATTTCCGCTTCTATGGAAAATCTCAATTTCATCGAAACATTTTAGCGTTTGAAAATTTATTATTTCGTTGCTTATGTTAAAGCTGTACGATAAGATTAATGATACTGCGAAAGGAACAATATAAATATATCGATACATCATTTTATAAACCTGTTTATTTCATTCTAATTTGTTCGAATCCCCTGCGTCGGCGACATCGCCACGAGCTAAAGTTTCCCAACACCGAAGTAATAAAACATATTAAAAAACTTTTCGCCAACTTTAAAATTACCCTCGTACCGCGACAAAATAC
>UELU01139259.1:103280-147897 GCA_900490025.1 Megastigmus dorsalis | reverse complement strand
GGGGTGGGGGGGAAGGAGATTATATACGTAGCGCAACAACAATCGAGTAGTGGGGTCAGAGAGCGAGATAGTACATAAGTTATAATCACAACAAAAGGAGCTATAATAAATCGTGCAAAAAAAAGGTCATTATTTCCTGCAACTGGCCTACGGGTGTAAGACGCTTCTCCTGCACAAGATCCTCAGCCAAAACAAAGGGTTGGGTTTTATACAATAGCGTACGACGTACATAGGAATGGGTTATGTATATAATAATAACGGCATACAATAAACTTGCGCATACGGAATTCACATTATACACATTCACACACGTAGCATCGTTTTAATCAATTTTATATAACAAAAATTTTAATATCAATTTACATATCATGTGTGTGTTATTTGCTTTTTCTTTTTTTTTTTTTAAATCAACGACAATATTATCCTTTGAGATTTTGCGTGCGAGTTTGTAATGTATAGTAGCATGTATATAGTGTGGCATTCGTGTCCTTTCTGTAACTACTAAATGAGGCATCCCCCGAAGTCTTCCGCGTGGCTTATATAGCCGCGCGCATCGAAAAGTATCCGTTCGCGGTCTTGTGTGCGCGCGCGTGTGCGTCTTTGCTCGCCCGAGTCCTAATGCCTAATTTTCCACGAATAACTAATATTTAATTGCGGAAAGATTGAGGAAAAGCTGGGCGCTCTCGGGGGGGCAGTAGATCACCCGGCGCGCGGTGAGCGCGCGATGTAAATCGTGCTGTTATAGGATGCAAAAGCGGCGAAATTTGGCACGGAATGACGCTTCTAGCGCACGGCCTTAATTTTACCCTTTATACGCGCGTGTGCAGTCGCGATATATCAGCGGCAATGCAGCACAAAAAGACCGATCGATTTATAAACAGGCGCGCGCTTGGACCGGGCTAAATGAGCGGGGAAACACAAGTTTTCGCACCGATACTCATAATTGATATCCGGGAAATGGCTTCGACACCTGCACGTGGACATATATATCTTTTATTGCGTTTCGCTATAAAGAAATACAATTATCTCTCTGATATCATTGGAATGCCTTTCAAAGGAAATTAGGTAATACTGAATCATATAAAACAGTCGTGCATAGCTATGAGGAAATGTTGAAAAAAACTCTATAAAATTCATTGACCATTCTAATTAGATGTAAGTAGATATAGGTAGATTTAGTCAGGCTTTAATTTTCAATAAAAGTCTTTTCAACTATCTCTGCGTTTAAAGAGATAATTCACATTAATACTGTAATATTGTAATGATTATTCGTAAAAATACTACTTGTTAAATGGTTAGATTAATAGAAGTGAAAAACGGTATGTCATTGTAGAAGAAAGGTCCGCTATGGGCCGAGTGCGACGAGTAAGGTTGATCAAAACCCATTTATCAAAGGGATTATTCTACATGAAATAAACGATGGCACTAACGAAAGAAATATGCTTTAACTTCGCACCTATAAAATCTTGCGAAATATCGCGAAGCGCCGAAAGCGCGAGTTTTGAAATCGCGGCCGAGAAAAAAGTAAACCGTATGAATGTAACTGCGTCGTAGTAGGTGGACAAATAATTCAGCGGAGGTGTTAATCTTTCGTTGGCGATACATTTTTACGCGGCTTCGGCAATTAATAAGAGCAATGGAATCTAGAAAAAATATGATAGGTGCCAAGGGGTTTCGCGCTTACAAGACGCCTATAGTTGGTACCTGCGAGGTGTGGTTCTTCTTGCGCGGCGTCGTCGCGGCTTTTGCCAGATGGCATACATTCGGGAAAGTCTGCTATTTCGGGCAATCGCCCGCTTATTTTCAGCGATAATTTATTAAACATATAAGATTATCCCCCGCGAGCGAGACTTGAATTTTGAGTCAGTTCCAGAGCAAGTGGATCATTAGCAGCGGGCAATAATCGAATTATCTCTCATGCCCGAGAGAACCGATTAGACTGTCCGAACGGATGCTTTTCGACTTTGTCGCGGAACCGAGGGAATGCTTCTTCTGATTGTACACGCGAATTGACCGCGGAATGGAGAAGTTTTTTTTTTTTTTTTTCTTTTTAGACCGTATTATAATAGTCAGAGCTGCGAGAGAAGAACACTTGAACTGAGCTTGAATATATATACTGGCAGCTCTGAGCTATATCATACGTGGTTATTGCAAGGGCGTTTTAAATTTTTATTCTCAATGCGTGTAAGTGTGTCAGTGTGGGTATAAATTCATTGTAGAAAAAAAAAGAGAAACGAGCTTTTTTAATGGGATAAGGAGGTAAAAGAAAGGTTTTAAATAAAATTAATCGTAAAGTTTGGAGTACGAGGAAAGAGTAGAGAGAGAGAGAGAGAAATAAAAGAGGAAGAGAAAAAATAAAGAGGCTCAAGTGTGCAAATAGTGTGAGTGCGTTTGGCGCTCCAAAGTGAAAGAATTTGCAGACGAGGCATGTTGGTATTATTATTATGACTATTATTATTATTCTGAATTATTGTTGTTGGTGTGTTATTGTTGTTATTAAATTATATCATGGCAATTATCGTTATTATTAATATTACTGTAATAATAATTACTATTAATATTATTGTGATTATTCTTATGGTAATTGTTTGTTATTGATATTATTATTTTAATTATTATTGTCATAATCATCGCCGTTATGTCGGTTATGAGTGAGGCTTCCTCTTCAGTGGGAGGAAGAAAAAAAGTGTCTCTCACCTTGCGCTCATCCACCACTTCGCCGGGGCGCAGCTTTCTATTTTCCTATGGACCAAATTGTTATGAGCATGACATGTTGTGTTCTCCTGTTGTGTAGTTGTGTATATATTATATTTTAAATTCTTTTTTTTTTGTCGTTTTTATGCATGATTGCATATTTTTGTTTCATCTTTTTTTTCGGTTTTTTTTTGTATGAGAAACAATGTGTCTTGTAAAGTTTACCTATCCTTCAGCCGCCGTAATCGCAATCGTATATCCATCGTCAACGAGTTTTACCATTTTACAACGAGAGTTGGTCGCGTCTACGATTCATATCAAATCCTTGTAAATATCAATATCTTTTAGTCACACTGGTTTTATTTATCTTTTTTGTTGTTGTCTCTACAGGGAATCTACTGTATACTGGATGACTGTTTTTGACATACTACATTCTAGAGTTTGCTCTATATAGATTGGTAAAATGACAAATGTTGCATGAAAAGGATCTGAGATACGTGAGGATAGTCGGGTTGTGCAAACAAATAGACAGAATATAAACTATGAGCAAATATTATCATCAATCAAGTCACTGTATTCTATAGCAACTACCCCACTAAGTTTGTGAATTCCAAAATAAAACTCTAGCTGTCTAAGTGAGAACAAAATCCAGTCATAATCAAGTTATGTCTAAACACTAAGAACTACGACTAAGATTGGTAAGAAAAGTGAGGCAACTTGTTGAAACGCGGATCGTCGCAACATAACGGTTTCATTGGACAGGAGGGCCGAACCCAATCGCAAGATTCTGGACCAAACACTATGTTGTCCTCCATGAAACAACTGTGCGCCCGATAACCACGGGCAAAAGTCCACCGAGGATCCGCGATCGTTTCGTCCAGCGATTGGCTTCGACCCTCCCTCGATCGGGCTTCTCGACAGATAGATAAATTCACAGAGCCAAATAATAAAAAGAGGTAATTGGGGGGGTCCAAGTAGTGGGCGTAGAATCGCTCTATAACCAGGACGGGGGAGAGTTTGTTCGGCTTTGTTCGGCCGAGCAGAGGAAAAAGGAAGATCAAGCGTTACCTCGTCGCTGATAATGAGACTGGGTCTGCGTCCAAGCTCCTCGGGCGGGATGAGGGATCCCCTGCGGCTGCTGGTCCCGCTGCCCGGCACCAATGAACCCCTGCGGCTGCCGATCGGCGTCACGTCCTTGATGACCTCGATCTTAGGCGCCTCGGCGGGTGCCTTGATCTCCGGTAGCTTCGGCTGCGTCGCACGGAAATTCAAGCACAGAATGGGCGAGGACGGGCCCGATTATTCAAACTGTCTGCGTCGTCGGTTGACGAACGCGGCCTCCCGCCTAAACTCAAGCGAGCGCGAGCGCGCGGACGAATGCACAGGTGGAGAGGTTGCACTTGGGATAGGATCTTGGGCGAGGTGAGTCGTCGAGGCATAGAGGGATATTTGGCGATCGAGGCGCGGCTAAGCTCGACTGGCCGGATAGATAGATAGATAGATAGCGACCGAGAGAGAGAGAGAGCAGATGACTCTAGTCCGGGGAAGAGGTGCGGAGATTCACGGCTAGTGACCCGCGAGCCTGTGTGCGTACGTGCGCCAGCAGCGCGTGAACACCCAAGTGGGCTCGTAATAATTTTCCAAAAATATCCAAGGTCCCATTATGCTCTTGCTTTACGCACACACACGCGCGCGCGCGACCGAGCGAGCTTCACCTCAGCTGTACCAAATCCCTCTCTCTCTCTCTCTCACTCTCTATATCTCTCTAGCTGCTCCTTTTTTGCGTGCTACTATACTCACCGGGCTGTAGGTAATTAATCTAGTGCCGATACGCGCGCGCGCGTGGCCAGTGTCGAACGGCGCGATCCGCTCTCTTGACGTTTCCACGAGGCAACCACTGGTCAGTCGCTGCAGTGCCATTTCTCCCGACTGACGATCGACTACTCATCATGAGAAAGTCAGCTCCGAGTGCGATCTTTCGGATTTAGAGGACCGAACGCGATCGACCAAACGCTTTGGCTACATATCCGACGAAACTTTTAAAAATTGAGCCTACTCGTCGTTTGGTTAATGCAAAGTATGCCATCTCAGTGGCCAACGTCCGAGTGGGATGAAGAAAAAGGTGTACCGGCAGTTTCGCGCGAATCATTTATGCATGTACTTACTGGATCGCGCGAACCTTGGTTAGTGCGTAGGCGTGGTGGTTTGCAACATGTAAGCGTTAATCAGGCCGGGCTTATTTATAAATCGCTTTTGTTTCGGATACATCACCTTGGAATCGAATTTCTGGTTCGTGCGAAGATGAGATGACGCAGAGCGAGACGAGGGTAAAGGCGACGTCGACGGCGGACGAGGTGCAAATAGTACAGAGAACAAAGAGGAATTCATTATGATTTATCGTTTAGCCTGTGCGATCCCGATGCCGATCGTAAATCGACGTCCGCGCAGGATGATTAATTTCGTCGTGGCCCCTTACCTGAGACTGCGGACGCTCGAGCTTGGTCTTGTCGCGCTTAACGTGATCGCCAAAGTCGAATTCCTGGGGCTTCTCTAGGACCGGCCTCTCGTAGTCTGGTATCTCGGGCAGATCGTAGTTCTTCTCCTTGTCGGCCTTCTTCGTCTTTCCCTTCTTCACTTCCAATTTGTCCATCTTGTCCGTTTTCTAACCACGCAACAAATCAATGGAATTCAGATTTAATTCGGTTCCAACTGTGTCGCTTTGTGAACGAGCGTAAAAAACGTTTGATTCCATTCGAATGCGAGCTGAATTTCTTCGATTGAATCCATTGACGATCAAAATTTGTTTCCGCCTGCAGCCGATCAAATTTTCTGCAATCTTTTCGATTGGAGAAATAAGCTAGAGGCATTAGAATGGAATCATATTTTCAACGCCACGTCGTTGCGGAAAAGTAGATAAAAAACGAGTTGGAGAGAATTGATGGTACGTTGGCGATGTTACATGTATGATGATAATAACAATGTCTTAATTAACTGAGATTTCGATGTTTATGATAGGATGATTCATTGTTACGGAAATTTATTTATCGGAAAGACTTTAAATTTAGTCTCTTGAGTTACAAATGGCCAATCTTAAATTAGATAGTGCAGAAAAGACGATGAGATATTATATGCAGTAAAAATGGTCATTTTTGGCTCGCTTTACATTCGCTGTGTGAAAAGAAAGATATAATGGATAGCTGCATTCTCAGGCTTGTAGAAATAAAGTAACTGGAGCTATAAGTGACAGCTGGAGGTACGAATTAATTAGCGTTTAAATTATGAAAAATAGAAATTGTCATCCCATCTAAAATAAACCATAAAGAAGTTGAACATAATATAATGCAAAATTTATTGGATGCATAAATCTTTTAAGAGTAATTATCTGAATTTTCTAGACGTTAAATTCGAAATATATGGTGTATTTCGATCGGATGAAACGTATGATTGCGCTCAATTATATTTCTCATTATATTTTACAATGATTCATATTTACATTGTATTATATTTAGAATTTTAATTAATCGTAGAAATTGTGCAAGAGAAAATTGAAATTAGAAAATGCAGAAAGAACGCAGATATTACATATATACATTGTTATAGCTTCACTTGCTGTAAATTGGCGAAATTATGGAGCACAGTATAAGTTTGTTATATAGATATTATCTTAATTTTACAGATTATGTAATGAAGATGACGATTGTAAGTTCGATGATGATGATGACGCTCTTTTATTTTACCAGAGATAACATTCTTTCTCGTGTTGGTTTATATTGCAATGCTTCAAGTTATATGTCGATTTATTAGAAAGTCGTCTTTAAATTTAGTTTTGAAAGACGTAAGGGTGTTCTTAAACTAGGGTGCGTAGAGAGTAACATTCCAGAAAGGGCTAATAGTGATTGTTAACAAATATATATTATTATTATTGAAAGAAATGGTAGATTTTTCTTGCAATAATCTCGTTTGTAATTGAATAGTGGAAATTAGAAAATTATTAAAGTTTAAATTGGTATAGTTTATAAAGTTTTTAGAGTAGTCAGAATGGTTTTAAACAGTAGAATTGAGGCTTTCAGTTTAGAGTTTTCAGTTTAGGGTTTCAGTTTTAGTTTAGTCGATACAATCATATATTACAAGGGTCTTTTGTTGAATATGTTCATGCACATTCTAATGATGGCATGCTGTTTGAAAGAGTATAAAACATTAGGGTGAAAAATATGTATATTGTAGTTTCAAAATTAATTTTTAGAAACAATTATCTAAGTTATAGTCTTCTAAAAGGAGAAATATTCACAATTATCAAAATAACCGCAATTCCAAGTAAGCGGTTTGAAAAGAGAACAGACCTGTACAGGGCGAGTAAGAGAATGAAATAAATTACAAGGGTCACGTTGAATATTTTCATCTACATTCTAATGATGTCGCATGCTGTTGACGGAGAATAGAAAAATTAGGCCGAAAATATATACATAATAGTATGTTGAAAATTAATTTTAGAAAGAGTCATCTAAGTTAAAATATCAGCTAAAGGGAGAAATATTCACAGTTGAAAGGATCATTAAGAATATTTCCTCGAAAGAGAATAAGATGAAGTAGTTTTGCAGGTGATTCCTCGAAATAACAAGTTGGAGTAGAATAGATAGATGGCTATAAAGAGTACAAAGAGATCTAGAGAGAGAGAGAGAGAGAGAGAGAAAGTGAGAGAGAGAGAGAGAGAGAAAACAGGGCGGGTGCATATTATCAGAGCGTAGATAGTTTTGGTAGGTCATTGTTGTGTCCGCTCATTCACGGGGATACCTTTAATTCAATAGTGCCATTTTCGGCCTGCTCAGGAACTTTCGCAGCTTTTTGAACGGGCTTGAGTTGGATCGCTTGGAAACTCTCGACCTCGATTGGTTGTTTCCCTGGTTTACGCCATTTACCACTGGAACGGGGACTATCTACTGGCTGCGTGGGTTTCGATTAAGAAAATCGTTAAAATCTCTCTTCGGTAGGTACATGGTGACTGTACCGAACGCATCTGGTATGCGTTCGCGTAAACATCCGCTTTCAAATAAACTCTCTTGGCTTCCTCAAAGGAAGCCAAGTGCGCACGTCTGTGCTCGATTCTTTACGACTACCTTATCGAATCATTGAAAATCAGGTCCGAATTAATGCAAATTACACGATGTATATTTCGATGCTCGGCTCGGCAAAGTTTGTAGGAAGTTGTCGCGTGATCACGGAGAATGTAACAATTAGGCAAAAACAAGACGCGGGCAATATTATTTTTAATAGCCTGCAGCGTTTATGAGCATGTTCATGTGATTTTTATGTATGCTAGCATATAAAGTGATTGACCAAAAAAGGTCACTTGGCTCGCTGTGCTGTCTTTATATATAAATAAACGAAAAATTAACATATGCTTTGGGTAGATATAGGCTGGTCTTACCTTGAGTTCAACCTTTTCTACCGACGCCTTCCTTTCGTCAGTCCTAGCGGGCTTCAAGCTCGTTCTCCTGCTCTCCGGCTCTTGGGGCTATAAACACAAAATTAATCGACTGCTCTGTTACTTGCTCTTCTCTGCCCCTCGTTTAAGACGTTAATTTGATTCGGTTATTTTTTTTCTCGTTATTGCATCTCGAGCGATTAGGATGGGTTACAGAGATGAATCGACGAGCATTTTTTGAGATGTTAAGAGTTTTCATCATATAAATACAAAACAGTTCTTGACTGTTGTGTGTACCTTCAGTTCTTCTGGTTTGCCGAGTTTTTTGGGTGTGATTGGTGGTGTTTCCTGTCAAGAGTATTCGTAGTATAGACATTTTTCGTACGTAACTTTATATAAAAAATATATCAATACCAAGAATTTACTGTTTAAATAAATTCAATATATTAATTGAAAATGTATTCTTGACTTTAACTGTATTATTTGATAAAAAATTTTATAAAAAACAAATAAAAATAAACGAAATTATTATTAAATTGGAAGTGATTTGACTGTTTTAATTGAAGAATAAGATTTTAAAATTGATGATTGACTCAAACTTTACTGTTCACTAGAAAACTGCGAATGTCTATAGTGTGTACCTTGGGCTTTTCTGGGGCCTTGTCGGTTTTTGAAACTGGTTTCTCCTGAAAAGTATTTATAGGGCACATTTGATTGGTCGTTCGTGAAAGTGTTTATATTTATAGATCCGTTAATGGGCAATTGTATGCGATGATTGTTACAGTAATGATAAGAGATGCGATCCTTTGCTCGAGCTGTCAATTCAAATGGTTAAATATCGACTTATTATTAGAAATGCGTTAACAAGGCTGATTATGAAACATCGTGCTGAGATGAAACGAAGAAGTATTTTAAGTAGTCATGAATTAGTTGAAATAGTGAATAGAGTAACATCTTTTTACAAAAAAAGAACTTTTTCAGTTACTTTAAACTTTTTTCTTGTGATCTGTGAACGCTATTTCAACTAGAGTTTTATAATGTGCTGATTAATACGATAAATATATCAATGATGATGTAAATATTAATACTGCAAGAATAATATTATATAAACTTAATCTATATTTATAAAAGACTTATAAAATATGTGAATCATTTCTTGCCGTGCAATACAGACTGAAGATGAAGTCGTGTTTTTAGGTGGAAAGTGTAAAATTTTATGTGTGTATAGTATAAGGTGTAGTGTAATTTCTGGAAAATAGTCAAACCATTGGCAGAGTACAGGTGGACAGAATGTATAAAGTTTAAAATAGTTTCGGCAGAATAGATCGTTGATAGAGTCAGGCTATGTGCAAAAAATATAGAAAATTGAATGGTCGCAAAAGAGACAAATCATGTTGTAATAAAGTGCGCAGAGCTTAAAAAACAATATAGCGCTCCGTAAAAAGAGTATAGGACAGAATAGACCAGTGCAAGAGTAGTTCGTTGCCGAAACGTGCAATAATAAACTCGGTGTGTGTACCTCGGGTTCCTGTTTATTTATTTTTGGTATATTATCAGTGTTGCGATTGTTTTCGAGTGTAGTTGAATCGTCCGGCGGGGTCACGAAAATGTTTTCATCGGGTGTTTGGTGTACGATTTTGTGTGGACCTGTTATTACTTTAGATTTATCCGTATCGTCTATGGATTTTCTAGTGATTTTCTTTTTAGGTGTTATTTCACTAATGCTGCCCTTCTTTTGGGTAATTGCAGGCTTTGGTTCATCTTCATTCTCTTTGTCATCAATTGGTTTTTTAGTGACCGTCTTTTTAGGTGCTACTTCACTAATACTGTTTTTCTTTTTAGTAATGGCAGGTTTAGATTCATCCTCTGTGTCATCGCTGGGTTTTTTAGTGACCGTCTTTTTAGGTGCTACTTCACTAATGCTGTTTTTCTTTTTAGTAATGGCAGGTTTAGATTCATCCTCTGTGTCATCTCTGGGTTTTTTAGTAACCGTCTTTTTAGGTGCTACTTCACTAATGCTGTCTTTCTTTTTACTAATGGCAGGTTTAGGTTCATCTTCTGTGTCATCAATGGGTTTTTTAGTGACTATCTTTTTAGGTGTTACTTCATTAATGCTATCTTTCTTTTTAGTGATGACGGGTTTAGGTTCATCTTCTGTGTCATCGATGGATTTTTCAGTGGTCCTCTTTTTAGGCGTTATTTCACTAATGCTATCTTTCTTTTTAGTTAGGATAGGTTTTGGCTCGTCTTCAGTTTCTATAGCATCACTGTATTTTCTAGTCGTTTGCTTTTTAGTTGTTATTTCACTAATGCTATCCTTCTTTTTGGTGATCACAGGCTTAGGTTCATCATCAGTTTCTATAGCATCACTATATTTTCTAGTCGTTTGCTTTTTGGTTGTTATTTCACTAATACTATCTTTCTTTTTGCTGATAACAGATTTAGGTTCATCATCAGTTTCTATAGCATCACTATATTTTCTAGTCGTTTGCTTTCTGGTTGTTGTTTCACTAATGCTACCTTTCTTTTTGATAATAACAGATTTAGGTTCATCATCACTTTCTATGCTATAGCTTGGTTTTCTAGAGCTTGGCTTTTCTGGTGATGCATCGCTAACGCTAACTTTCTTTTTAGTAATAACAGGTTTAAATTCTTCTTCGCTTTCTGTGTCATAACTGTACATTTTAGTGATTTTCTTTTTGGGTGTTGTGTCGCTAATGCTATCTTTCTTTTCAGTAATAACAGGTTTAAGTTCATCTTCACTTTCTGTATCATAGCTGTACATTTTAGTGATTTTCTTTTTAGGTGTTATATCAGTAACGCTATGTTTCTTTTCGATAATAACAGGTGTGGGTTCATCTTCACTTTCAGTTTCCTCGCTAGAGTCAGTGTCTAGTTTATGGGATTTTGGTGAGTCCTGTGTTAAAATAATGTAAGTTTTAATAAAACTTTATTAATTAGAGAAATTAACCGCTTTATGAAATGTATTTTTTACATTGAGTTTGTATTAATAAATATTAAAACATTTTTTAAATTAGTAATGTAGTCTTTCAAAATTATTATATTGAGTAAGCACATTTTGTTTAAAATTAAACATACATTCATGTTAAATACAATGATGCCGAGTTTTGTGAATATTTACAGCATGGTCTTTTATATATAATATATATTTATATTTATAAGCAATGTAAATTTTGATAAAAATTACATTGTACTTTGTAATTTTTTTTTTGACAATGTAATAATTCATATTGTTAATTTCAATGGGAGAGTCAACTGGAAAAATAATACTATACAATTAAATAATCAATTTAGAAAGAATTTGATTTTCTGGACTTTTTTGCATCAATGTATTAGTGGTATTTTTCCAAAGTATTTTCACCCATACCGTCACGGACAAGGTAATATTGATCAATACCCACTTTTTGATAATTTTCTTACTACATTTTTAATATTTCAGCAATCATTTTACTATTGTAAGTAAATTTCATTTATTATTATCATTTACTTGAATGAATACTATCTATTATGTATTTATTAATCTTAAAACTTTTATCAAAAACTGCTCCCACGTATTTAAATGTCATGATTATAAACTGCTACCTAACCAATTTTTTTGCTTAACCAAATATCACGAATATATTGTCGATTGCCCCATTTGTATTTCATTTAACGAAAGATGAAACCTTTAAGCTGTTATTTCATTTATATCTAGACATAAAGCACGCGACGAACTTTTAAGTGATCACAAACTGGGTCCGTGACGGTAGTGTTGAATTTATGAGTTGATCGAAAAAATTGCATGTTCTTACTTTTGTGTCTATTTTCGTGTCCAAAGGTTTCTTTGGCTCAGGTTTAACCTACAAGTTTTGAAAATTGTAATAAGCATAAAAATTTTTTCATTGTAATTTTAAAAATGCGCATTAATCCGTTTAGTGTATAATTTACCTCTTCTTTTTTCGTAAGAGTGTCTTTTTTAATCGAATCTCGTTTAACGGTGTCTTTTTTAAGGATGCTGTTTTTATCCTCAATTTTCTGAAAATTTAAAATATTATTTATTTTGTGCGAATAATAAAGCACTCAAGGGAATACCGTTTACCGACATTGCAATTAGCACATTTTTTGAGCGTGTAAATTGTAATTCAACTTCTATATCGAGATTGCTGATAAATCTATTTAATAAAGTAAATATAGCAGTATTGTTAAATAGTCATTTCGATAGGATTCTGAACTCCTTTTACTGTTTTACCATTGTTTATAAATGTTTGTTGAATTATAATATGTAATGTAATACATGTGTAGTTTACCTCATCTATATTATT
This sequence comes from Megastigmus dorsalis, assembly GCA_900490025.1. Taxonomy (NCBI): domain Eukaryota; kingdom Metazoa; phylum Arthropoda; class Insecta; order Hymenoptera; family Megastigmidae; genus Megastigmus; species Megastigmus dorsalis. The sequence goes on along the minus strand of UELU01139259.1, from coordinate 135,459 downwards.
AACCGAATCTTTTTTAATGGAATCTCTTTTGACGGACCCCCTTTTAACTGAACCATTTTTCTCTTCCGGTGCGATTTTCTGAAAATGTTTCGCGTGTTATGATATTTGAGTTATACAATACGTTTAATGTGAATATTTTGTAAGTGTTAATGATTAATGTTACTCTTTGTACCTTTGTGTCTGTTATAACTTCTGTAGCGCTTTCTTTTCGTTTTTTCAACGAATCTCGTGTCGTCGTCTGTAAATGTAAAATTTTTTTCTAGATATTGTATAATTACTTTTACAATTTCACGTTTTAAAATATAGTTTTCGCGTTATGTGTTATTAGCGTGTTAAAATAGTTAATGTTGGTGTAAGGGTTTGTTTGTGTACCTTTTCTTTATCAACCGGTTTATCGGTGAGTTTCGATTTTGGTTTGGAAATAATTTCTTCCTGTATAAAGTAATACAAAAAATCATGAGCATCAAATGTGACACCAAGGAAAACAAGTATCTGTTTCCGATGTTATAAATATACGGTAATAGCGATAAACTCACCTTCTGGCTCATTATAGAAGATCTTCGACTCTCCATTGTGCTCTCCTCTTCCGATACCTGCACACACAAACAAGGAAGTTGTAAAAAATAATTAAAAGAAATATGTACCGAGTAAAAATAAAGGGATACGTACCGATTGTATAGACACTCGTCTCTGGGGTGTAGTAGTTCCATCCTCTTGTATCTGCAACAAAAAATTGATAAATCGTTAGTAGTTGCCTAATAACAACAAATTCTTTCCTGTGGTAAAATAAAATCGTACCGTTTCTTCAGATCTGCTGACGGAACTTCTCCTGCTCTCAGACCGTAATTCCTCAACCTTAAAAGTAAATGTTTAGTCAATAACTGATGCATATGATAAAGTCTATCAGAATTAACTATTGAGCTATTGACACTAACCCGACTGACAGATTGCTTGCGACCAACAACTTTCTTTTCCGGAGTTCCTTCCTAGAATTTGATTGAAAATAATCTTTAATATAAAAACTATGTCTAACAGAATGATACGATGAAAGTGTACTCTTAAAGCAATCATTAAAGTATTATAAATGCTTTATAGTGCACTTTTATTGGTAAATGAGTCTATGAAATAGAAAATATTACCTCCGGCTTTTTGGCCTCGGGCTCCTTCTTTTTGATTGATTTTTTCTAAATAAAATTTATAATTTTTTGAGTAAGCACTAAAATATTAAATATCTAAGTTAAAACAGAGTAGTGATACAATTACTACAAACCTTTTCAACGACTTCTTCGACATTGTTGATTTCCTCCTTGAATTATTTTAAAAAAAATATTAGAATTGAAATAGCATCAGAATACATTCAAAATATAAACATTTACACACAAGACAAGCTAAGTCAAATTAAAGGGTAGTAGTAGGTTTCAAAAACAAAAATAAAATCAATTAATATTACAGCAAGCAAAGATTAATTAATGTTGTTGCTTAACATGCACAGACCTGCGTTTGTCAGCCTGACTCATTAAAGATACAAATGCATCCTACAAAGCATCATTTTGCAAGAAAAGCCCCTATAAACCAATACAAAGCAGAATGAGACGCAATTAAGCAAAATTGTCGGAGTAGCGGAAGCTTCCCCAACACAAAACCAAGAGAAATAACAATGCAACGAAGCGACTGAATAATTAATGCGACGAAAGTCTAAATGGGCCAACAAAAATTTGTGAGACCAGAAGCGAAAAGCAAGTTCCATTTTCAGCTTGAATGAGCGATCTATTGCGCGTGCTATATTTGGATGAATCATTGGCTCAGTTCGTAATGCCCAATGTTAAGTGCGACTCACCTGAAACAAATAAAACAATTGGCTTTGTTAACAACGTGCTAAGTGACTGCTATACATAGTGTAAAAAGCAAATAAAGCGTTTTTGTATTTTCATTTACTATGAAAAATTCTTTAATTTCATATTAAGACCATTTATTTGAATAATATTATCGCTTGTTAATAAAATAATATTTCTTAATGAAGGAAATTATATATTTTCAGAAAACATAAATAGGTTGTCGTAAATTCAAATGCTTGTGCAAAATTTCAGGAAATCATAAATTTTTATCATAATCTATATATTCTTGGATCAAACATACATAGACTTACGCAATTGTGATTTACTGAAATTTTCACAAGATTTAATTAAATTTTTGAATCGCACTAATTATTTAGAGCTCTTATTTCTTAAGCTTCCGATCGCTAAGAGTATTTATTATATTTTCAGCTAAAAATAATATCTGATTATTCTGAGCTTTCACAATACAATTACTCAACACATTTAAAATGTATCAATAAATAATTCTATATACAACGAATTGGAACCAGTCATGCAATTACAAAGAGGAAATGGCGGACGGAAACATTTATGTGTGCATTATATCTGTGCTTTGATGCATGTGTATGCGTTTGCTTTGATGCGTCTAATTATTACCTTCTTAGAGGCAGGCTTGTCGATACCATTTGGCTTAGATTCTGGTTCCTTAAAAATATAAAGTTCAAAATATTTAATTGTCTATTGCCTACATCAATAATAAACACTTTTTAAGCAGGCGTGATTTTATTTAAGCGAGATCTTTTCACTAGCGGCATTCATAAGCAAGCATCGTTAGGCGCGGGTCGAGTGTTTAATTCAGGAGTTCTTTTATTCGCTGCCAATATTCGTTCATCAAGTATGCACTTTTTTCAAGCTTGGAAAGCAGTAAATTTCAAAGCAACTGCCAAGTAGCTCATTGCGCAATATATCTTGATTTGTTTCTACCTTGGTTTTCTTCTCTACTTTAGTCTTTTCCTCTTCGATCTTTTTACGTTCTTCAATCTTTTTCTGTTCAATTATTTTTTCTTCCTCCTTCTTTTTCTCTACCTTAGCCTTCTCTTCTTCGATCTTTTTACGTTCCTCGACCTTTTTCTTTTCTATCTTTTCTTCTTCCTTCCTCTTTTCTTCTTCCTTCTTCTTTTCCTCTTCCTTTTTCTTCTCTTCTTCCTTCTTCTTCTTTATCTTTTCTTTTTCCTCTTCATCCTCATCCTTCTTTTTCTTTTTCTCTACCTTCTACAGATATATCGTGTGTAAATGTGTGGTATTCGTGTTATATATTTTCCGAACAGGTGCATAAGTTAATAAGCCAAGGATAAAAAGGACTCTTTATGAAATTCTTTTTTTACACAACACAGGAATTCAGGGTAATATTAACTTTGACAATAATTTGTGGAGAAATAAAAAATTAACTATAATCGTTTCACAACTAATAGGAATAATGAGGAACGATAAAAAAATGGAAACTGCTAGTATTAGAATCAATAATATCGATTAGTAGCCGGACATAACATCGAACAGTATATCATCGTTACCTCAACCACTAGTTCCGCCGAAGATTCGTCTTTTCCGTGTTCAGTACTGACGACGATCTTGTACTGACCCGATGACTTCTGAGTAGTGGAACTAATGAGTAGCCTAGCTTCCCTGCCATCGAAGCTCATGCTGTAGCTTTCGGAAGTCTTGATCACCGTTGTATCTCTGCAAAGCGATCGAAGCATATATTTAATGATAAGTTCGAAAATCTAATGGTAACGGGGAAAAGAATTGGTATCACTTACTTGTACCACGTAACTGTGACTTTTTTGTCAGCTTTTAGAAGGACCGCAACGAATTCCGCTGTCTTTCCTTCTTCCACAGTCTGTAAAAAATACGATTTTATTAAAATCATAAATATACACATTTACATTAAAATTTGAATCTATAAGCTAAATAGTGGCGACTGTCGTAAACGTATATGTTATTGGCCGGCTTACAAAATAGAAATTGTATTTGTGAAGCAAAATTTGAATAATAGTATGTTTTGAATAAGGTATAAAAGACCAACTGGATGGTGCTTCTTACGTCTCTAGTCACTGGGTCTTTTACCTTAATAGACAAAAAATCGTCTCTGAGCAATGTAATTTAAGCAAGTGCTTAATGTATATTAGAGCTTACATGTACATAATAATTGAAAAATATTTTATGCTAAAATTTTGTACATATTGATATACGTTGCAATTACTTGAATAATTAAATTACCTTCACAATAAATAAATTGACTCAATAATGTACAATAAAAATACATTTTTTTTCAAATAATATCGATTGTTAGATCTGTTTTTGCCAATAATAACGCTCCATGCTTTAAATCATTAAAATTATAGTATTTTTCAATATACTTTTACAAATAAAGTTTAGACTATTAGATTATTTACATCTGAGATTCAATGTTGATAAATTTTTTACAGCCAATGACAATTTATTGAAAATAATCATGCACGATAAGTTTTGGTAAATTTCATAATTTGATACCGAGATCGCTTTACGCCGGTCTCTCCTGCCATCAAAAAGACAACGAACGAGAATATTTTATTAAAATACCTTGAAATAATCGTACATAATGAAAATAGCGCCGTTGTCGACAGTTTAGTCTATTATAAATGTGCTATTCTAGTCGGTCTTTATTATTTTTAATTTCCTTATTGTTAGCTTGACTATTTTTGGCAGCTAGAATCATAGAATAGAGAATGGGCTTGGGAACGACAAAAGAAGAGCAATAAAGCGGTTGTTGAACTCACAATAGAGGAGAGTCCCGAGGCGAGTCTCGGTGGATCAGGTTCCTCCGGGATCTCCTGGATCTCGACGACCTGCGAAGTCGCCTCGCCCTTCTCGTTTCTCGCCACCAGCTTGTACTTGCCCTTGTCGGCCTGAGAGATCTGCTCAATCTCCAACTTGACGGCGAACTCGCCCTCCTTGATCTTCTCGACGTGCAGGCGATGCCTTTCGTCTTGCGTGACTGCCTGGGTCTCCTTGAACCACGTGCAGTCGGGAGCGAATTTGGAGAGTACAGTACACTCCACGATAACGGTCTTCTTCTTCACGATCTTGATGACCTTTGGTTTTTCCTTGATCACAGGAATGACTGCGCAACAAGCGATACAAATGAATAAGCGTTGTGAAAAGAACAGCTATGCAGAATTTCGAGTCGAATGTTTCGGTATACTCACTTTCAACGTTCAGGGTAAGATTGGCATTGAGTTCACCCAGTGAATTTTTGATGTTGCACTTGTAGAGTCCGGAATCATCGGCACCGGGATCGTTCAGCACGAGCTTGATGTAATAGACGTCGGACTTCTCCTCGACGACGCTCAGCGAGATCTTGGAGGATTCCTTGACGACGACACCGGCATGCGTCCAGACGATGCTCGGCTTCGGACTGGCCTTCACCTTGCAGTCCATAATGACGACCTTTCCTTTGTCCTGGGACTGTATGCGCGGCTTCTCGACGAAGGTCGGTCCATCGCCCTCTGGCTCTGGCTCGGCCTCTATGTTCAAGTTCAGATTGGCGTTGCTCTCGCCAAATTCGTTTTGCACGTGGCAACGATAGACGCCACCATCTGGACCCGTCGGATCCTGAGTTGAAAAATAAACGGATTAGCTCGCGAGCCATTCGCCGAATGACCAATATGCTAAATAAACTCTGCGTAATTTGTCAAAGAGCATTGGGGCTGTACATCGTGCATGAAGAATAATATAAACAAACGAACGAGGACGATGACGATAAACAACAAAAAAATGAAATTAATCATGTCGCTCGAGAGAGAGAGAGAGAGAGAGAGGCAAGGGAGGGATATAACGAGAGAAAAACGGGGTCGCTCTACCTTGAGTTCAAGCGTGAGCTCGTAGACGTCCTCCTGCAGAGTCTGGCATTTGAGGCTGATCTTGGAGGATTCCTTAATGACATTAGCGGCGCGGAACCACGTGACGTCGGGCTTCGGCTTGGCTCTACACTTGCACTTCATGGTGATGAGCGTGCCAGTTTCGTTGGGTATGATGCGTGGCTTCTCGATGAACGACGGAGCGAAGCCCGCTGGATCCTCTGCACCTTGACAATTTTACCATTAATCTCCCGTACAGCGCGGGGGACTGTTGTTACAGGCTAAACGCCGGCGTCCGCAAGCGCGCCAGAAATATATGCGTTTTGCAAGCGATTATATAATATAATATATATATATATATGTGCACACAGACAAATCGGCTGGTAGTATAGAAGCTTATCACACGGCAACGGCTGTTTAACGGTATAGCGGTGTGTTAGTCATCCGGTTGATAATCGTGCACGTATAATGCAGGATGAACATGAGAAATGAATGGAAGCTGGTTTAATTCGTTGGAACAGTACAATATATATAATACATAGAAAGAAAAACCGTGATAAGTCATGCAAATGAGTTGACATTTCTCGCTTGATCAGCAGCAAATATTATTTCCTCTTCATTACGGTGTATCACCATTGAACATATACATATATCATGCACTTGTACCGGACATACTCTCATTCGCAACTTACTCACTCGCACACTCTATAATTACTCAATGGACCTTTTCATAAATAAATATAAATAAACGAAGGCATATGGGTATACAATAAATAGTTCAGGTATATATATATATAAGAAGATGCGTGTATCATGCATGACTATAATCGATCGATGCATGCGTTTCATACTATAACATCTCCTAGCGTTGGGTGAAGTAAAACAAAAAAAAAAGAAAATAAATAAATAAATAAAGAAGAAACGGTTTGGGAATTCCCAGGCGGATGATTGTCGAGGCGAACTTGCCTTGGAAATTCAAGGAGATGTTGGCATTGCTCTCGCCAAAGTTGTTAAATGCATTACAGCGATAGTGACCGCCGTCCCCCTTGGTGGGATTCGATATTTCTAGCGTTAGCAGATACGTGTCTTTGCCCGTGGACTTTCGGGACATTTTAATGCGCGTACTGTCCGTAATGGCTTTTGTTCCCTGATACCAGGTGATCTCGGGTACAGGATGCGCCTCCAGTATGCACTCCATTATCAGTATGTCGCCCTCTTGGCGGATGGTCGGCTTCTTCGGGAAACGGGGCGGCTTACCGTCAGGGATTCTGTATTACACGCCACAACACACACATATATGTCTCGCATTAACTGGACACCTTCGCCATCGACCGCACCCTATCCTTTTTTTGCAACGAAAACCCAATCAACCCCTTGAATGTCTTTTCGATTGAAAAATATATGCTTCGTGATTATAATAGGCCAAATTTCGGATTCAATGATTAGTTAATTACCGAATGATATCTTCAGATGCAAAATCATCTGATAATAAGATCTTTTCAAATTTCATAGATTTGAAATTCAACGTGTATAGTATCAGCAAAATTGTACTATATGTAAGAGATCGAATGATTCTTTCAGCAGAGGTATGAATCTTTGAAAGATCTCATGGAGAGATTAAGATTAAGGAAATACACGATGACTATGGCCTCCTTTTTAAAGACTTTTTCTGGCTGATTGAATTTTCCCTACAAAAAAGATTCGAACCAAAGGCAATTCCACGGAGGAGAAAAAAGTTAAAAAAAAGATGAATAGAGATATAAGAAAAGTATGTAGATTGTGATAAAAATAATTGAGTACAGATCGAGGAATGTAGAATCAAGAAGAGTAATTGATACAGTGATGAAAAATCTGTCGAGAGAGAGAAAGTAAAGTGAAGTTTGGCATGCAACGAGGGAGCGTAAAGGAGCGTAAAGGAGAGAGAGAGAGAGAGAGAGAGAGAGAGAGAGAGAGATTGTGTGTGATCTAATTGTCGTACTTAAGCCTGTCGCCACCCTCGAAGTTCAGGTTGATGGTGGCCACACCCTGGCCGTGCTTATTTTTCGCTACGGCTTTGTACTCGCCGCTGTCAACCTTTGCTACCTTGCTGATTTGCAGCCTAGCCAAGTGATAGAGCTTCTGGTCTAGCTCCATCGACATTTGATATCTGCCACCCTCGCTGAGCTCGTCCGTGCCGTGATACCTGGGAGATTCATCATAGAAAAACACATTGGTCGTCCGCTTCTCTCGCAATTCGCCTAGCGGCTACTTTGTTTTCGTTCATGTCTCTTTGACCTCCGAGAGCGTCCAAAGAGACTCGAGAAAAAGAATGCATGCTCTCTCTTTCCCTCTCGCCAGCGGTCAGCGAGATTATCCACCGTTTGGCACCATTTCCCAGCCTCTCCGCACGCGCACCGTTCTCTCTTTATCATGCGTCTCTTGCCACGTTCTTCGCGCTTTGAAATAGTGCTGCTAGAGTCTTGCTCGGCCTCGCGGCTATTGGCCAATCCGAGGAATTCGCAAATATAGGTTCGATTACGATCGCATATTGTTGGAGAATATCGCATAGACGCGCGCCTCGGGCTTTGATTTATCATCATCGAGCTTAATTCTCCGTGAAAATCAGTTGGTTTAAATCAAAACTCAAGACTGCGGTCGCTCGATATGCTGCCAAATAAATTATCGCGCGTGGCGTTTCGTGATTTCATCTCGGCTACGTGTACTGTATGCGCATCGCGCGCGAGTCGCTGAAAACATGGCAATAATAATAAAGAGAAAAAGTGGGTGCGAAGCCAACTGTTGGATGGCGCTGGTCTAATAGTAGATCGGGAATAGTTCCATGCTTCGGTCATTGATAAGATTTGTTTGTTACGGAGCTGGAGAGACTCTTACCACTTGACACTAGGTTTCGGGTCACCGGCTAATCGGCATTCGAAGGTTATAGTATTCCCATCGTCGGACTGCCTGATGACTGGTCGTTCGGTAAATGTGGGTTTGACACCGTCATCCGGTACTGGGGCCTCGTCGCCTGAATTTAAAAAAAAAGAAAAGAACGACATCCAACCACTTGCTCGCGAAAGCATTGCTCGTCTTATATATCATAGCACACCCAGCGACTAGTTGCCACGACGAAATGACGATCGAACCGATTTTGGAAGAATAGATCGTTACGTACAAGTACACGCATTCCTTACATCATTCGCTCATTGTCTACCGTATACCGACACACATACTGCATTCTCTGTTTCTTTTTCTTATGTTCCTAATTAGTTTTATTTGGTAATCGCTGTTTGCTGAGAAGAGTGATTAGTTTTTTTATGTACGGTACAGTAATAATTGCGCAAAATAAAATACATGACGGTTGGCACTAAATTAGCTAGCGCTGTTGCGAGAAAAAAAAACGTATGATTAAAATGATTATACAAATTAATGAAATTAAAATGAATTATTCTAGTGTTGTGTTACGATTAATTTTAATCACGAAAAGTGCTGTCACACTTTTGAGCCAGAACTACAGAACTATTTAAAATCACAAAATATAAGTACTAAATTATGGATGCTGCAAGATCCACGGCCCAAAGCTGCGACGATCTTCAATGGTTATCTTTCGTTATTTCTTCGTTTTATTTGTCAATAAATATATATATATATATAATGTAATATGTATTAAAGAAGTAACAAAAACCTTACACGCATTAATGCGTTAAAATGTTAAGTCGCTTTAATTCCACAGAAAAAAAATCTACTACGGCATCGTGTAATACGTTAACTGCGGTTATACATGGTAGTCCAAAAAAAAAACTGCCAAAAAGTTACGAAGACTTTCGCAATGCGAGGCCTCAAATGTGTAGTTATCAATTAGAGAAAAAGGTTAATTTTCGACGTTAAAGGGGGGGGGGGAGTATATATTATGTTCGTGTCGCATCGTTTAGCGCATCTCGAGTTAATGTACGCGTGACGTATAACAGATTACATATACGTGTCAAGCAGTGGTGCGTTATATACTGTGTGTTGATTAATCTTGTTGGCACTGCGCAATCCGCCACTTTTCTACATTAGCTGCGTGTCTCACTCTATTTCTCATCTCCCCAATCCCCACCCGATCCCCTTCCACCCGTATTATATATTCCTATCTTTGTCACGTCCCTTATGCTGACTCTTTAGCTGATTTGTTATTGCAGTGTTTTACACGTGTGTATCAATAATTAGAGCATTTTGTTTATTACGTATATCTGTTTTACGAACTACTAAGTACTATAGGGATAGAAGATACCAAAATCATGCGGAATCAAAATATGTGTATTGTGCTTCTACTTATGGTCCATACATATGATATTTTGGTGCTACATTTTTTATTTACAAGTTACATGTACAAATAATGCTATGCTTGAATTTATGATCTTACGGCTTTGTTTACCATGATCCGTCTGTTTGACTTTTGCTCAGTTGAAAAATGTGAAGGATGAATGATGTGCAAACTTATGAACCCATACATCGCAAGTGCAGGGTCAGAGTATTAATTGAAAAATATCTACTGGATTCAGGCAAATCTATGTTTAAAATAGAATTGTTTGCTTAAACGAAAGCTTTAAAAAAAACTGCGTCAAAATGAAGCCAATGGAATTTCGGTATCTCCTTTCGTTTGATTTGATCGACATGTGAAGATGTGATGGATGAGCATCATCGAATCGTATAATGCCAGATGTAATGACAATTCGTGAGGGTTAAGTGTACATGTATATTACTGACATGATCGTGTACAGAAAAAAAAAAGAACGAGGTCGCGTCTTAGTAAAGCCATGGCGTAAATTGTGCTTAGTAACTTACTGTCAAAGTTGAGAGAGATCGTGGCGTTGGACTCGCCGAGTTCGTTTTTCGCTGTGACCTTGTACTTTCCTGCATCCTCGACGGTCACGTTTTTTATTTCCAAGCTCGCAAAGTACGAGTGTCCGTCTTTGTCGACGGTAAGCTGGAACGGATAAGACGCAATCGACGGAATTAAGACGTTATAATTGCAGGACGAGAGCCGCGAATAAACGCTTTACGATTCGTCAAACCAGCCGCAAATAAATTTTGTGCACGCGCGAGCTTTGGAAAATTTATTATTGCCGTTCCGCGATACACACCGCGGCAGTTTGACAAAACTGTTTGCCGCGGTTTCGCGGAACGATAATATACGCGGCCCCGGGGCCGCGTGCAAAAGCCTTTGAATTTTCTAAAATTGAAAATTATGATCACCTTATGCCTTGGAGAGTCGGTAACTATATCGCCATCGTGAAACCACGAGACCTTCGGAGTTGGATCAGCGGTTATGCGGCACTCGAATACCAGTCGCTTGCCGTCATCCTCTTGTCTGATTGAAGGCTTTTTCGCAAAAGTCGGTGCGATACCGTCGATTTGTCTGTAGAATAAATCCCAACATTTACGTGCACCCAGTGTTCGAATCCATATTAATTCGCAAAAACACACAGCTTTGTCGAATCAATCAGTTAACTCAAACAGCACACAAAGTCTATTTATCATTTTTTGAAAATATTATAAGTAATTTGTTAATGAGTCGTTCAAGGTTACTGGGGAAGTATTACAATATTAATGGGATAGATTTTCAGAACTTGGGAATATACAAGTTGTATTTATATATAGAACATTCAAAAACTCGTTCTGTCTTCTAGATCAAATTTAGTAATGACTATAATAATTTATTCGAATAGGTTGTAGTTTTACGTTACAGTTGTAGTAGGAATGAAACAAATTTCAACACATTTAGCAGTTGTAAGTTTAGTTCTTTTTGGCTATCACACAATATCAATAAAATCGGTCACTGGGACTCATATACGCAAAACGGCAAAACGAGGCACGAGCAATTGTGATTCTCACCAAAAGCCACACTCACCGTTTTATCACCGGTTCAGCCGCTAAAATCATAAACACAAGCGTTACATGCGGCATAGCGAGCGGAGGTGTTCGCATAAATGTCGAATCCTCTTTCATTGCAATTACTCTGAATTTTGTTTACAACGCGAACGAGGCACAACGTTTTTCTTCTAGCTTTGATTATCGAAAATATTTATTGTTCGAAGTTTCGTCGCTATAGCGAAGCATTTATAAATAAGCAGTTATATCTGAAGCAGTAAGCGCATACGATAGCACGGCAAAAGTAAACAAAAAAAAAACAAAAAAAATATAACTCTTTTCACGCTAAACCGCGACTCCACTTACTTTTCTCTAGGCTCATCCACAGCTGGAAAATATAACCCACGTTAACACTAATTCGTCTTTTTCTTTTTAGCGATATGATTAAAGAAGGAAAGTGCAAGCGAGAAGATTTTGAAAATAAGCAGTGCGCAACAAGTGTTGCGCAGACTGCACGAAAGTAGTACACGTCGACTGGACATACAACAGAAATCTACCCAGTCGCCATGTCAATAGATAAACAGGTAAGGTAAAAGTCGAGGTCTACTCACGGCTAAAGTTGAGGTTGATGGAAGCGGCGACCTCGCCCATCTTGTTCTTGGCCTTGACCTTGTAGAGGCCGGCATCCGTCTCAATGACGTCATCGAGCTCGAGGACCACGAGGAACTTGTTGGTCCCGATGCTCTGTATCTTGAAGTTGGTCCTGTCGTCCTCGGCCAGCTGGGTCTCGCCCCGGAACCAGGTGATCTCGGGCTTGGGCAAACTGACCAGCTGGCACTCGAATATCAGCCGGTTGCCCTCGTCCTCCTGCCTCAGCTGGGGCTTCTGGGTGAAGCTCGGCGCGAAGTCGTCGGCCACCCCCATGGTGGCTGATGCTGCTCCCGACTCTGGCTGGGGGATAGTGGGCCCCCGCCCAGCGCCCTCACTACCGCGGCCCGCGCGATGCTCGCGTCAAGCCGTCAATGTCCCTTGGTGTGCCAGAACCGCCTCCCAAGCTGCGCCTGTTCACCGACTCACGAGGTGCCGCCGTCTTTCACCACCATCGACCCTCGCCACCTGCAACGACGCGCACCCGCGACAACGCCTTTTAGCATCCGACTGTATGTACATGTCATATGAGATTCAGATTATATGCGATATTTTATGGGCTGGTTTTTCGACATGGTTTCAAATAATATCTCCAATGTATGGGCCATTTACGGGAAAGACTAATACCGATACCTGTGCTCGATATACGTGGGAAGTGTATGTGCACAGTGTCGGAGCAAAACTTACACCAAGCATTGGAAAACTATGACCTATATTTGGATCCGCGATTTTACATGTATTTTAATACATATGACCCTTATTCGGGCCTCATCAAAACTTAGAAAATGTTTTGAGTAAGCTAATTTATTGTTTCACTAACATTAATATCTAAAAAGCAATGAGAAATTATAAATCATTTAAGTATTGGAATATATGGGCCATATGTATTGAAATTAACGTGGGCCTGCGAATCCACTTACTAGCCACACTTTTCCAATACTTGGTTCGTTCCTAAATATTGTTCCGACTCCATGTATATATCCTACCCACATATTATAAAGCATACATCGGTATTAGTATTTATCATAAATAACATAAATAATCAAAATTAGTAATTTTAGTCTTTGCAATATAACCATACCAATTATATTTATGCGGAAAAGAAGTACTTTTCTGGTTATTTCACCCTAGTATCTTGGAAATTTTACTAGAAATACAAAACTAAATATTATTTGGTATTGTCATTTTGTTTTAACTTTTACAATCTACTACTAATACCTACTACATTACCTCTGGGATATGCTTTTATGTCAAATTAAAAAAAAAAGCAAAGAAGTGTACATAATTTACCAAATTTCACGTAAGACTGGTTCCGTACAGAAATTTTACTTTTCTTTAGAGTTATACAAGTTCAAATATGAATGAAAAATTAATTCAGTAAAGACTTTACTTTAAACACTTCAGTGGTGATAGATCATTTACATAGAAAAAATGAGTGCCAAAAGTAGTAATGGATCATAATATTTACATTTGTAAATAACTCCCCCAATTTGCGTAATATGCATATAAAATTTGAAAGTGGAATTTGAAAGTTTTTTGGCCATCGGTTCTGCATCTGAAATGCAAATTGCAAAACTGCATGCGACACCCATTACTACTTTTGTCATAATACTTTGGTAAAATTTTACTACTGCGGTAGAAAATTTAATTTGCGATTATTTCTTAATTTATTACCCATTTCCCACTTTAATTACCTCTTCTGCTATTTAGTACAATTTTATTATTTGTATATCTATTCAACAATTAAGTTAGACTACATTTCTTGTATATTTTCAAACTAAACTGTAAATATTCTGTAGTAGTTCTCAAAATAATATTGTAGCGACTCATATATTTGAAGAATTCGAATGTTAGAGAGGGCTGCTTTGGCTTTTTTTATAATTTGGTATTAGAGAATATCGTCGGCACGGTAAAAAAACCTTCTCCTCAATTTAGCTAGCGGAAAAAGTTCTATCTGGATACTGTACTTGAACAAATTTCAATCTTTCGTATGAAAAGGCAATTTTAAAACTTTGATATTGATCTAAACTACACTTACGATGAAAACCAAAAACGAAATTGATTCCCACGAATTAAAAAAAAATGTATTCGCAAGACAAAACGTTTCTTTATCGAAACGAGGGTACGTAATATAATTAGACGAATTGATTTACTAAAAACTATACTTTTCAGTAGAGTAAAATACATCAACTTCAAATAGCTTATATCACAATATAATTGATATCTATAAATTAGCATAAATTAAAGTTTTAATGTATCTCACCAATATACTAGAAACTATAGTTATTTTTAGTAAACCATTCTTTTCCCTATACAAATATTGAAATTGGTCATCTAACCTTTCCCTCTGTGTACTCGGAGAAAATTGACAGAATGCAGACTAGAACATTACAGTTTTTGTACAGCCTGATACTATAACTTTTCCTGTAAGACTCATAATTATTCATTTGATATTTCTCTCTGATGCTAGAAATAAAGCTAAGCCTATGGATCAACATTCAATCTGTAATACCGAATTTATTTCGCAGATTTACAACAACTCGAATGATTTATTTTTATAGCGTTTGGCAATTAACTTAATAAGCAATCGTTAGATTTTTCGCCCAGAGCTACAAAGCCTTCGTCTATCAACGTTTTCGATCTCGCAAAATTCTTGTTGATTTAATTGTGCTTCAGCAGCAACTAAAGTTAAAAATAAAACGGACGGCAAAGGCGGCGAATGACATTGAAAAATGGAGCAGTTTTTCCAAGTGGTTTGCAGCCGAATCTCTGCTATTTCTACACAGGAATAGCAGCGCTTCTGAGCTACTTAAACAATACAAGGTCAGCAGCTTAAATTATCAGCGCGTATTCCTCTACATCTCGCACTTTTTATCCAACGGAAGCAAAGCTTGAGGCGCAGCCATAAAAGCGACAGCCTCTCCACTTGTCATTAGGGCTAAAAAGATACCCCCCACACAAGAGGATCCGGGGACGTCTATTGCAGAATCGAGTAGGCGGCGGAAACTTGAACTCTCCGCGGCGAATAAAGCCGACCTTTCATCGCGCCCATGCACCGTAGCGAAATCCTGAGCGAGCACATTGTCCTGGAAAAGAATTCGTCTTATGCGAGCGCGGGAACGAGCCAAATATTACACAAGTAAACTATCGAATTTCTCATAGTGAGGAACTGGCTTGATGTTATGCCAGCAGCAGCAGCAGCAGCAGCAGCAGTCCACTTGCGGGACGCGAGTATTCGGAAAAAAGCCAGTGGATGTACAAGCCCGGCGCTCGATCTATCGGCCAGCGAAGAGTCGCTCGTAGCCAGCGGGACATTGTTTCGTGCCTGTCCACCGGGCACGAGCGAATGATCCGAAAATTACAAGCTCTTCGATTTGTGTCGGCTGCGAAGAAAGCCAATTTGTCCACGGGTGGCTTTTGCGATTCAAGCCGACACTTTGCGCGCATTCGCGGCTCTCCTATCCTATTAGACTTTGTCGGCCGCGCGTACCGAATTTTCGGAGCTGCTTGTTTTAATTGGTGTGCGAATTTAGAGCGAGGAATGTTTTTCAATGTTGAAAGTTGCGGAGTATATATGTTTGCTCGCGCCCACCGACGCGCGGCTCTTATATTTAGCTGGACTTGTTGCTGAATTTTCTTTTTCTATTGCACAAAATTGTCCTTTTAATAAGTGGCGCATCGACGATTGAAGAATTTACTGCTTTACCTTGACAAATTGTCGTTGACGTTACGCGAAATTTTTAATTATATCCTTCGTTGATTGAAATATGGCATTCGCGATTCAATTTTTGACACGATAAGTATTAAAACATGAAAGAGCAATCGAATTATATACTGGATTTACAATAATTTCTTGATTTTACAACTTGTTAGACGCAACAGGCTTACAACAGGCTTAATGTAAACTACATAAACTCAATACGATACTTTCGTTTAAAAGAAGAAATGAACTTTTAATTACTAGTGATCTGGATCGTGGCGGAATAAACATATCTTTTTCTCGCACTTTTTATTGAGAGCGTGCCAAGCGCGAGAGCGTGAAAAAAAGTTAAACAAATTCTTTCGTGACTAACGAGAAAAGTGAAAGCAGCTAAAAAAAGGATTACCGCGATCGAAGCGGTGAAAGACCTAAAACTGCGAATACGTCTGACGGAGTCTGACAGTTTCCACTTCTGCCTACAAGATTCATAACATATACAATTTATTTCTCGTTCAAGCCACAACATTTTTCAGGTCATTGGAACAATACTGAACGGATCCCGAGAAGAAAGTTGAGATGAAATATTTATACATCCTCAAATACGTATATATAATATATATATATATTTGTTAAACAGAACTGGATAAAAAGAACCAATATAGAATTTCTTACAGAAGTTAATTGATCTCTCGCGCGAATGAGATGCATTTAACGAGGATTAAAATAGCGTAAGAAAAGCTCCTGTTTGATCAAACGTTCTAACCATTTTACACTTTATACACATCGATCTATATAGATAACAGGCCTCGTAATAATTTATAAGCGCCAGAATCTAGAGTTGCGGACATTTAAATTAGCCGCCTTACAAATGGGTGGCGTTAACAAAAAAAAAAAAGAAAAAAAAACTCGTCCCCCACAAATCGAGCATGAGAAAAATCAGACTCACGAAACCAACATCATCTACACCTCATTTCGTCTCTCTCTCATTAACAATATGCGCTAAACTCGTCGATCCTTAACGGGTTAAACAAATGACTCAGATCCCCCGCGGCTATCCATCAACAAGCGACAATGTATTTTTAAGACACTTTACTCATCCGATAAAGTATCCGACGACGATGCGATGGTCGCGCGCTCGTCGGTATATAATATATATATATATATATAAGCCTTAAAGCCGCATATCCCACCCCTACTAAAAATACCTCAGCCGGCGCGTAAGAGTATTGTTTGTCGGGCGAAAAACCTGCGAGGGAATGACGAATCTGCCAAGAATTATTATATAGCAGGTCAATAGCATGCGCTGCAACTCTGGCGCGCGTCCGTGTCCGCGCGATGTGCAGGTCGAGGGAGCCTGCCTGCGGCAATAGTAAAAAGCAGCGGCGGCATAGTAGCGGGGCTGCGCGCGAGTATCGATATTATACGCGCGCGCGCGAACGAGGCGCGATGGTGGTGGTGTTGGTGTGCGCGCGGCCGCTTATTATAGTACAAAATCTCTTGTGCTGTTTCTGCCGACATTTATTTTTGGTCGCGGCTATTCTTGAAGCGATCGCGGGACGGCGCCAAAACTATGAAGCTTTCGAGACTCGGGGAGTGTGCGTGTGAATGTGTGTGTGTGTGTGTGTGTGTGTGGAGTGTGTGCTGCCGCTGCTGCTGCTGCTGCTGCGTTAGAGTCAGAGTAAGAGAGAGAGAGAGAGAGGAGGAAGCTAGAGCGCAGAGACACATTAAAACTGGGGAGAAAAGAGAAGAGAAAGGGAGAATCGATGCTGGAACGCGGACGTGACTGTATGGCGACCCGGGGGGGAAGGATCGCCTATAAATGAATATTGTATATTATATCGGCTTCGATGCGATTCGGTCAGGAGATAAGTTTCTCGAATATATACGGGTACAATCGAATTCCGGTACATGGGATCTACGAAAGCTATATATACATGCGATATCGCAATTTGAAAAGCTGAGGTCGAGAGTCCGCTAGATGACAGCTGTTCGGAAATTGGTATACGAAAGTCGCCCTACGCGATAGGATATACCACGAGATGTAACAATTATGTAAGCGTAAACGTAAAGGCATTTTCACTTATTGCCCACGCAAATGCAGAAATTGAACTTTCGACCCGCGACTTATACATGCACATAGGTACTTTGGACTTGAGCACTTGAATTGTAGCTACTAGAAGTATGCCAGCCAAACCCTTTAAACCATAAAGTGTACATATGCGCGCAATCCAAGAGTCACCGTGTAAAATCATCTCAGTTCGCGCGAGTTCGGCAGCAATTTCAAAAGTTGTTCCATCCGCTAAAGGTCCGGGGCGCGCGTGCGCGTGTCGCGCTCTCTCGCTCTCTTGCTTCCTCTCCCTATATATTTTTAAATCGAGCGATCTCGCGCGCGCTCAAAAATGTGGAAAGGAAAAAAGGTACCGAGCCCACGCATCAATGACAGATGGGGACTCTCTCTCTCTCTCACTCTCTCTCTCACGAGTCGATCGAGCTTGCGAGCCTCTTCCTCTCGCAGCGCGCGGTGTAAAAGCTCGGACTCTCTTCTCCTCGTGTTACATTCTCTAAAAATAAGCGAACAACGAGCCCAGTTACCTACATCGCCCCTTCTCCTATCTCTCTCTCTCTCTCTCTCTCTCTCTCTCTCTCTCTCCCTCGCACATATATATCTCGTCTCTTTTTTTACTTAGCGCGCGACAAGTCGGAAAAGTTGGAAACCTTACGTAAACGCTCAGCGCGAGCTTTTCGATCGGCGAGAAATACCTTGCGAGCGAGAGAGCAGAGAAAAAGTCGCTCTCCGCAGACTCGCGAGACAAGATAGATAGACAGAGTGTGTGTTAAAGCGAGCGAGAGAGAGAGAGAGAGAGAGAGAGAGTGCAGTTTATAAATATATTTACACGCATATACACGGCGCGTACGTATATGTACATGTATATAAATATACCCCGCGGCTGGGTGATGGTTGATCCACGGCGTTGCATCACGACACAAATCTCGCCGAGCCGTGTTACACCCGTAATGCGCCTCGTGGCTTATATATCGTCGGCCGATCGAGCTGAATTTTCACACTCACGCACTCTGTCTATTATCTCCTGCACCTCTTCCATATTGTAATTTAATGCCCTTTTGCATGGATGGACGGACAGTCACTCCCACATGTATATACGCACACACACGCATTCCTGTGTTAAAAGCCTGATGATTGATAACTTACTTGAAAATAAAGACTTGGAAAAAAATCTCTTTTCTCGGATAAACTCGGGGGGCCTTCTTCTTAAATGTCTCGCTGATTTATCCACGTGTCGAATTCGTTGTATTTAACACACGTCGTATAATAAATAAATAAATAAAAAGGGGTAAAATGTATTCGTATTTATAAAATGGATTCGATTCGTCTCGTCGTTCAATCAGTCGCGTCCTTTATCCTCTCTTTTTTTTTTTTGTTTTCAAAATTGGATTATATATACTACGTCCTCGTCACTTGGCTAGCACTTTTTTAGTCACACTTGAATTTCGTCTCCAGCACTTTTTGTTTTCTGTTTAAATCCTCTTGCCCTTTTCGTATCGTCGTTGGCCTTTGCAAGCACCGTTTTATCCTCTCCTCGACTCTTTCTCTCTCTCTCTCTCTCTCTCTCTCTCTCTCTCTCTTGGTCGCTTTCTTTCTCGCCCGATTTTCCCAAGCGTGTTCTCCTATCCCTTTTTCTCGCACTTTTGTCGGCTGTCCCTGTCGCCGGGGCCCCGCGCGTCAACTAACCAGGCTAAATCTCTTTCTCCATCTCAAAAACTTTACCACCACCACCACCTTCCACCACTTTTCCTCCTTCTACCCGTCCCCTTGCTCTCTATACCCATCTTTTCTTTCTCCTTCTCTCTCTCTCTCTCTCTCTCTCTCTCTCCACCTCCTTCTCTCACTCGTACCGTCTCTTCGCCTCCCTCCTCCTCCTCTTCTCCTTCTTCTCCTCCTCCTCCTCTTCTTCTTCCTCAGCGAGACTCTCCTACTCCTTCCTCTTCTGATTATACCTATACTCTCTTCTCTTCTCTCTCTCTCTCTCTCTCTCTCTCTCTCTTTCTCTTGCAAAATCTATCGTTCGCCAATATCCATAATCCAATATCTATATTCATATAACGCGGGGCTCGCGGATGATGAACGCTTTGAATCATCGGTCTATTTCAATGTGCCGCCTTTCTTTACATCCTATAGGTACACGCGCTGCACGTTCCCTTTACTCTCTGTCATTGCAGCTGCCAAATTTTTGCCGACCGAATACAATGCATCGGGTGCAATACTTTAATTATAATCGACGGCATACCCTATCGAAATATTCGACCAGTAGCTCGAGCTATAATACACGCGTGAGTCGAGATATTTATTTTTATTATTTCTATTCGAGAGTATCGTGTTCATCCAATTGTTGCACGCGTCATTCGACACGTCGTCGAGCGACCGATTATTCTTGGGGTTTTACGAGAATACGCGCGAGTCCGTGCATATCGATGTCAAACGAATAGCCGGCTTCGGTGGTAAAAGCCCACTCGGAAGAGTATAATTTGTATATACTTGTTGCGCGAAAACACAAGCTTTTGCAAAGTTTTGCTTTTTCGGCGTAAGCCTCATTCCCTGTGATACCGAAAATATTTGTTATTACCCCTCTGTGAAAATAACTCGAGAATCTACCTCTATTCATAAACTTCGCTTGACTTCCAAAAATATATTTTCCGCTTCCTGTGCACATTCCATTTTTCACACATCCAAACACGTGCAACTCGAAAAACTTAATGGAATAATCCAAAAGCTCGGATGAATAGTAAAGACCATAGGAAATACATATCCTGTAAAAATTGCAACCGATTCAAGAATTATTTAACGCATTAAGTTAAATTTACGCGCATAAGCTGCCTGACATAATATTTTTTCTGCGTTACATAAACAATAAAGAGCGCACACATGACGAACCTGTCCGAAAAAACGTTGTTTTTCTATTTTTCTACACAGCGGCTACAAATTGACGTGTTTGTTTCGCGTTATGTAGTAAGTAAATAGAGTTTCTTCTTAAAAATAGTAAAGCTTGCACACCAACACACACACACACACACACACACGTCGATTGTTGACATTGGAAGCACTATTTAGAATTGTTGGGTATAGGCGCACATTGAAAATATCTGCGGTGCACACAAAACGTTTTGTCATTGAGAAAATGGGATGAATTGAGAAACCGAGCTCCAATTGATCCGCTCGATCTCACCTGGCACTCGGCTAATCGATCATACGACGTTTTATATATACACCCCGCAATAATATACTATTCGAATTGTAACTATAAGAATGAAGTAAATTTTAATGTTCGCTGTATACAAGACAACTAATAGGATGGAATATACACCAATCATGAAATTACACAGTTCAATTTGTTGCTCCTATTTTTCAAATATTATTCGTCATCTCTGCCCAATGGAAATTGCCAAATTTTCTTTGCAACAAACATATATATATATATATATATATTATAAGTAATCCACTAATAATTTATATATACGAGCAGGAAACCAAATTCTTCATTCCGTTCAGGTTTAATGCAATTCATATTCTTGCAACTCTCGTATTATTATATTCATCGTCTCAATGAGCATACATCGAAGCTCGAATCGAAGATCGGAGACATTGAAAAAAGTACGCGACAAGCATAATAGTCAGTCGCAGCAGGGATCGATTTCCTCGGCCAGTAAACGCCTCGAACTCACCCGATCATCCGCGCAAAACACAATACGCAATATATCCGTCACCCCAGTGAAATCATAACAATATAAGAGGATGCAGATGTATAGACTGTGGGACGGAGGACTCATCGGTCGCGTATGCGCTCACATGGTCGGTTCGCGCGATATCTCGACAGGCTAGAGCATAGCTATGAGAGCGGAGGAGTGCTCAATGTGTGTGTACGTGCGTATACGTGTGTGTGTGTGTGCTTTCGCCCGAGCGAACTTGGATTTGGCGAGCCGAGGGATATTCTAAATATAATCAACCCTCGTCACTAACGGATCTATCTTTACCTGTTGCTGAAGAATTCATATGTTTGCCCTAAAGCACCGGACGGAGCTTCTTCTTCTTCTTCTTACTGTGGCGCACGCTGAGAGCAAGAGAGAGAGAGAGAGAGAGAGAGAGAAGGGGTTGAACGCGTGACGAGTTGATGCGCGTGCACCGATAGCTCATTGTTACGTTATCGGACTTACGCTAGGCCGCGCAACCACGAGCTGTATATACGGGTATGGAATTGTTGCGTCGCTCACGTTTCGCACAGCACGTTTGCCCTGCGCAGACCTTTCCTTACCGTTGTTTTACCGTATTCTGAAATAGGAATGGATGGCGCATAACTCGTACGATCATTGGGGACATCGGCAATTATTATTCGTTAGCTATTAAAAATGTTTGAATCGCAAATAGAATTCTATAATTTGCCATGGATATCATCTTGATTCAGTTTGCGAAACTACTAGTTAAGAAACAATAGACGTCTTATACCAGACAGTAGGCCCTTTATTTCAGAGAAAACTTGAGAATCCAGAGAAATTGACTTACCGAACTCTACTGTTTCTACTTTTATGTACATATTATAGTAAGTAGAATGTACAATCACTACTGCCTGTTTTAAAATATATCTCTTCAAGTATAGGGGCTACTTTTTTGTCTTAAACTAAAGTGCATTTCTTTACGAAGTCTAAAACAAGGTATAGAACACTTATTTAGAGAGGTGTGTAACAACTTTTTTGCTCTTTTTCCGTGTCCAATGTAAAAATACTAAAACGTTTATAAGATTCAACAAAACATTTTGTTTGAAAATACAAATATTTATTTGATTTGAAAATGCATTTGAATGAATGTAATTTCTAAGATTAAGTACCTCGTATCAAGTAAATATTTTCACTTTCGCTAAACAAATTAAGACTGTTTACTTTTTTCAATTATTAAATGAAATTTTGGATGATTCGTAAATAAATAATCTCAGCTTTCTTTAGTTGGATAATCATGAGAAAATATAAAAGCTATACTTGGATCAGAAACGCTTATAAGTATAAATGTGGTGTATATTTGAGACGATTAATTTAATATTTAATTATTTGAAGCATTTAATTTGTAAGCTAAACATACAAGTTATAAAAGTTGGATTAAGCCATAGCCACTAAATCGACGAAAGAAAAAAAAGTCCGTTAACCAAATGATTAATGAATCCAAATGAATTTAGTTTCAAAGTGTCCGAGAAGCATCAAAACTACAAGACCACCGCATAAAAATTAGTTCCATTAATATACCACGCAATTTGATGAAAATAATATTATTATTTCCAAGTGCCAAAATGCTATGCTTTACAAACAATAATAAAGAAATGCTAAAATAAGTTGGGAAAATAGTGCGAGAGCGAGAAGCATTCATAAATAAGTGGCAGGCGCTCGTATCCATTGCAAGGTAGATATAATCCACCGGGAGTTTGGTAAGACAATATGTTACACTGCACTCGGCCGCGCGCAGCTCTTAGTGAATTTATTTCGGTCAAATTCAAGATCCTTTACGGCTCTAAATAAACCGGGATATGGGCTTTAATTGCGGTTTTCCCGCGTCGCGTGTGCCGCGAGCACATGACCTCAGCACGCGAACAATCGGTAAATATCACCGAGTGAATCACTCGCGGATACCCACGAGTAAAGTTCGACGATTTGCGACTGTAAGCAATCCTAGCGCTATATAACGCATGCCATTATTTATAATTGAACGTTTCGCGGGGCTGCCAAAGCCAAAAGCCGCGTGCTGCAGTCTTAGAAATTTTTCACCTTTCCATCGTATATATCGAGCCGCGGGGATAAACTTAGACGCGGACCAAATATAACTTTATCATCCAATTAACCTTTCATAATAAAACATGATACTTTATTTATATTATTTTTGAACGATTCAGCGATATAGTTTCACTTTCGCGCCAATCAAATACGAATTATTCGTTTGTTCAACGTTTGTAGAGCTTAGACTGTTTGGTACTGCTTGATGCCTTGATGTAATCAGAATTACTTTTAAGAAAAAACTGACTTATAAAGATACAATTGTACAGTAATATATTAGTGTGTTTTAATAATTGGTATACAATATTGCTAAAAAGTTAATTTTACTTTAAATTTTGGTATATTTAACTCTAGCTCAAGCTATAATGAAATCTTAAAAGATTTTTAAAAAATTATACACTTACTTAAAAAAATATTGAAAAAACCAGTATTCATCTTTTGAAAGACTTACAAGCCCAACAATGTCCCCATTGTTCCCTTGTTTACTATGATTTTCTGAATCTTTTAAATAACATTGCAATAATAGTCTTAAATAACATGTAAATTGTTTCATGACTCGTTTCAAAAAATTCTAGCAATAATCCGGTTTTGATACAGTTTTATAAAAACAAAAGCCTATTACGAATCAGGAAATATAATATGAAAACGATCGCGATCAAAAGAATACGAAATTTTATTTATAAAACATTACACTTTTCAAGCATGACATTTTTCTGATTCATTTCCAGTTTCCACCGGTCTAAAAAAGAAGTGACTCGAACGGAAATGAATTCCACTTGGTCAAAAAAAAAAAAAAGAAGTCGCGCTTTCCTCCAGAATCATCCCTAATAAAACCATCACCAATTGCCACATAAATCAAAAACGCTAAACTAAATCGATCCAACACGAAACAAGGAACTCAGACATGCGGTTATTTCACAATTTGCAAAAGAAAAAGAATGTATATCGCTGCAATCGAAACTGCTGTAATCGAAAGTCGACGGTGTAAGATGTACAGTCGGATCGGACGGATGTGCAAGATAGAGGCTCGACTATAATAACGTGCGGCATTTCCCCGAGTCTGGTTGTATCTCTCTCTCTCTCTCACTCTCTCGCATTCCCGCGTTCGCGCCGCTATGCTCGATATATTTTTAGAACGCGGCATTTTTAGCCACTCGCAAAAATGCTCCCTCTCTCTCTCTCTCTCTCTCTCTCTCTCTCTCGCTCTTACTCTGGCTCACAGTCTCACTCGTGGTGCCTCGAATGCCATCGCTGTTGTTTTTCGAGACTTTTCCGAAAATTATTAAAGTCGCGCCAGTGGCTCCAGTCGCGCGCCGATGCAGGCCGCGCACAACCTTCAGCATTCTCTCCCTGCTACTACTGCCGCTGCTGCCGCTACCACTGCCCGAGCTCCTATTGCTGCTGCTGCTGCTGCTGCTGCTGCTGCTGCTCATCTTTGACCCTTTTGCAAGTTGAACTTGAGCTTGCGGAGTAGGCGAGTCATGAACGCTTCCGTCCCGTGCGTTTTATATCTATAACACATGTGTGTGGGCTATGCTATGCGAGCGAACGCGTAGCTCGTGGATATTGCGGCCGCCTGAGTGTATAGCGTGATTTTCGATGGAATTGCAGGTATATAGGCAAAGGCGGCGAACTTTACGAGTCTCTCGAAATACTTTGAGAAAGGAAAACATTATGCCAGAGTCCAGTTTAGCCTCGCGGAATTCATTCCGATCGACCGAATGCGCTTAGATCGGCTTAGATCGCCGCCGCCGCCGCCGGTAAGCTGATGCGTGGATTTTGCGAAAAATCACGGATTCCAAAAACTCTTTTGTCGAATAATATCCGGCGTGCTTATTTACGAGGTCTTTGATGGACGATTACTCGCCGCGGTCAATGAGTCTGTGTAGTCGGTTTTGAAGGGTAAACCAATAAAGCTTGTTTCTTTTAATAAGTATATATCGATCGCGGTTTAGAACGAAGTTGTGGCGATACTATTATCTTTGAGTGTATAAGCTGAAGACTAGAATTTTGGATTCAATTCATATTTGGTTTTGTATAAGAACTCACAAAATATGTAATAGTTTTAAATGTAAAGAAAAACAACATTTCGTCAATACATTGTGGATTCTAATTACTGCACGATCAATGTTAAAATACTGACACGTATATAATTTTGTGCAATGGTAGGAAAAAGGTGTACAATATGGAAACTGATTCAGTAAAATAGTGACCCCTATTTAATCAATTTTCATCTTCGTAGATATATATAGATTATAAACGGTATTTGTAGAGTTTTATAAATGATTTTCGTTAGATATACAATAGTACAATAAATATAAAATAACGAATAGTTACCAAAATAGTTTTCTTGGCGTAAAATAGTCTGGAATAATCTTATTTGAGCTCAGAATCAATTTTTTTTCTGAATTTCAACTACCTATGTTGATTTTAAGGTGACCCATAAATAATTACATCGTTTTTCTTTTTTTTGAACGAGAGAAAACATGACTTAAAAAAATAAAAGGTAGTTAATTCTAAGAACGTGAATATTCCAATGAGTTTTTAAAATGTTAGAAGACGTCTAAAAATGTTATTTTCATTTTTTAAAATACAAATATAGTCTATAGACACATCACAGTTTTGTTTATCTACTTTTTCCACTCTGCGCAGGGTTCTAGAGCTACATCTTAATGGATAAGTGTGTAGAGGTCATTTTGTTCCTGAAAGAGTCTATGGACCGAGGATTTTAGATTTTGAATATTATATATAAATAAATTATAACGAAAAATATAAAAAAATTTTAATCTAGTAAAATTTTTATGGTAATTCTGCAGAAAAAGAATATTACAAATTAAAAAAAAAACTTTCACAAAACTAAACAGCTAAGGCAGTATAGACGACTCTTTCAGGAGTAAAATGAGTCCTATAAAGTTAAAATCGATTAAGATTTGGCTCTGGAACCTTGTACAGAGAGAAAAAAGTGGACTACATGCACGTAGTTATGAAAGTTCGTAAAAAGACACTTAAAAAAAATCGTTTTCATTCCCTATAGTATAAGTTTAGTCCATGGAATAAAAGTAGTTTTTTAAGTGTCTTTTAATATATAAGAGAAATTGGAATATTTATATTCTTTAAATTAATTGTTTTTTTTCAGACTAGAGAAAAAAAAAAGTTTTGGTGTACGGTTACCCATAAAATTGTTCAGCAAATGTAAAAACAATGAAAAAAATAAGTTTTCGATGATTTCGCCTTATTTAAATCAGAAAACAAATGTTATATTAAACACGATTGATTCAATTTCAATGTAAATCACAACTAGTTGTATTAAATAATTTTCAATGATAATTCTAGTATATCAAAACTTAAACTCTGATTAAACTCTGGTCAATCGCATTAATCTCAGCTTTAAAAAATCTGATATATGCCTTTTGAAAATTGAAAATCAAGAAAAAGCGAGATATAGAGGTAACGAATACCGAGCGAAGGCGATCGAGTTAGTCAGTGAGGCATCTATCTAGCGACGTGTGTGCGCGTGTGTAAACGCTCAATTAAACGAAATAATTAGCGGCGTCGAAAGGCGAAGAAAAGTAAGGGTTGATAAGGAAAGCCAACTGCCAGCGAATACACATGCAGACACTCTGAGAGTGTGAGAGAGAGAGAGAGAGAGAGAGAGAGAGAGAAACACAGAAGAGAGATGCGCGTGTGTTCGGTTATGAAATTTCGCTAGTAACGAGGCGCGGTATAGTGGGCGACGCCAGAGCTACACAGTCGGCTTCTTCGAGTATATGGAACAGTCGGTCTAAAATTAATCCTTGGGTCGTTCTGGAAATAGATATTATGAGTGCGAGGACAGGATAAGATGTCGGCCTATTATAACGATTTCTGAAAAACAAAATTTTTTCTCGCCCCTCCCGACCGATCGGCTTCTTCTTTTTGCTTTTGTTGTGTGTTTCCCCGGCTCCCCTCGGTTCTCGCAGCCGCGCCCCACACGGCTGCAGAACACGGGCTATTTTTTCCTTCCCCCGCGGCTCCTTCAATTAATCGGGATAAGCGGAGGGGATTTTATTTTCGTGTGCCGATCGACACGTTCAACAGGTTATTACGGGATGCGTGGCTATGCGCTTTTTTCTATGGCTGCGTGTACATTTTTAAATTTCCATGCTAAATTTAGCTGGGTGTATTATGTATGTTGGAGGGGCGGGTAATGCGGCGCATAACCCATGAGCATAAAAGTGAAGGGCAAGATTCAACGCGCTGTTGAATATCCTCATGATATGGTGGATGAGATGCACTCGCGCGTGATGGTAAATATTTTTTTGTTCTTTCAATATTTGTTTGACATTAACATTTCATTGATTACTTAGAACACAAAAATGCAATAAAAACTTGAAAAATTTCTAAATATTATAGTGCGTTGTGTTTTATTCTTAAAATTGCTGAATTATGTCTCACTGTCAAGAAATTAGAAAAGTTTTTCATCAATTTGTCAAATAAGCTACAGAAATTTTACCTTCTCACCATAAGTATCGATGTTATAAATTTTATTCCACTAATTAATATCAAATCATGTAATTAAGTATATTATTTAAAATGTACATAAAAGATTTAATTATTCATATCCAGTATCGAAGTTGAAATTTGCGTTAAAATACCTAACTTTTTATGTGATTTAATGAACAAAATTAATTTAAATTTCTGTTTAAACAATTTAAACTTTTCCATAATACAGACCATGTGTATTTTGAAATTTAAACTTTGCAGAAACAAATACAGAAAAGAGTAATTGTTATATATTTACATTAAATACATGTAGTGCAAATTCGTTAATATGTATACATAATACATATTATAGATATTAGGGACTAATTTCTTTGATTTGTCTTAAAAATAAACAGTGAAAAATTATCTTACAACAATTTTCAACCTAATAGTACGTTTTCCGTGATGTCGGATAAAGTGATGCAATTAGTGTAAACACTTATACAATTAGTTGTTATTAAAACGGTGAAATTTTGAATTATGATTGTTGAGCGAATTCAAAGTGGATCTTGGATGCATTATGTTTAGGCAAGGTCACTCGAGGCAGATTGAGGCCAGAAGACCGGAATTAGCACCATAAAGTGTATCATAAGATTTTGACTGCAATTTCTTTCGTGTTTTCGTGAAACAAATACACGGTCAGGAAACTATTAGGGCAAGTCGTAGACATCAAATTTTAAACTTTCTGTTTCTATTTAAATTGTGCCATTTGTATTTTGCGGACTAACCCATTTTCAAACGAGGAAGCCAACGAGAGCGATTTAAATTGCTTTCGCATTTTTCAGTGTAGATCGATTTAGATTTGTCGGAGAAAATATTGGAACTCTCTGTTCAATTATAAACACAAAATTTATGTTTATCATTAAACGAATAATGCTTGCGAAAAAATTACAAAATAATCCGATTTTAGTATATTGATTTACAAATAAGTAACAGTATACTTTTGTAATTTTATTACTTAAATTAAAAATTATTTAATCCGTCCATATTTTCTTGATTTTATATTCAATTTCAAATTTATAGTTATTGTTAAGAACATCGAACAGATCAGAAATTAATGATAAAATAACTTTTTATAAGGTTTATTGTAAGCCAATTTGTAGCTCTTTAAAATTGGGACAAAATACCTATATATAATTGAAATTTATGCATTTTTTAAATAGCAGCTCCGTACAATGACACTTGTCAATTTGAAATAATTTATGCATGTTAAACGATTTTGACAAAGTTGCTACACTGAAAGTGCCTAGCACGGGTCTGCCGGAATATTTATAGTACAGAATTTTGGTTATTTAATTTTGTCTCGAACTTTAAAGCATTCTTGACCGCAAACCCGTTACAATTTAAACCAGCTTTTTAAATTTAAACGTTTAGCTATATACATATATCATATATCATATATAGTAATTTTATAAGTACGTAATATATATTACACATCTAAAATTACAATGAAATTGTTATCAACCAACGAGAAAGATCGATAAATTAGGTCGTAATCTATATCTTTGATTATATATTTAACAATGCCGAGTGAAATCCGATTTTCTCGCCGATATAAACCCGTTTATCATTTGGATAATTGCTTTAATTCGTGGTTGTGTAAAGTATACCGAGTTTCAGCGCTAATTGAGATTACGCCGCAGGGTATAAAATATCGTTACACAGTACAGAAATTGGTTACGATCCCTGTCGCGTATATAATAAGCGCAGCCCAGCGACGTCGCCGCAAGATTATTTAAATTTAATATTGAAGCTGAAATTATAGCAGCTTTGACAAGTAGGCAGACAGACCTTTATTCCAAAAATAATATCAGACACCGAAGAATGTACGTGCGCATAGATCGTTACTAGTAAATTTATACAATTTCTGACCCCATATTCCTCTTGCTAATTATTGCACTGTATCTACCTATTTTAGTACAAAATTAAACGATTAAAATTAAAACAATCCTAAGTAAACGTTTTTAAAATAGTTCAATAGTGTGTCAATGTCAGAATATACAGAATTATTTATGTCGGAATGATTCATTAAACGATTTATGCGAGATTGCAAAACATTATATAAAATAATACAACAAACAAATTCTTCAATTACTTTGAAGCATTCCAATTAAATCGATAATTAAAAAAAGCCAACGTATATCAGAGTGTAATTGGAGCGATAAAAATAATACAAAGCGATCTCCATCAATTATCGCGAACAAATTGTTTACCACCAGCTTCCTGAAATAATTCGATTTTCGTAACTCTCCAACGCGTATTATACGAATTCACACACACACACACATTCACGCATATACACAGGCGTCCAATATTAATAAATATTAATGAACATCTTTCACAATTCCTGGCAAGCTCGGAACGATACACACAACTCGCGGTTCGACCTGCACTGCAGCCGCGATTGTGCATATTATTGTTTCTCACCGATTTTCTGGGCCACGCGGTGGTTAACAATGTTTCCATCCCAAAAATCCTACGCGCGTGCATCCAACTCACGGGCATTGTTCGCTCGAGGCTCGAGAGAGAGAGAGAGAGAGGGAGACCGGTTGCATATACTCTATTATCTCGCTGGATTGTGAAAAAAAGAATCTCACGAAATCGAGAGTCGCTATTCCGGGCGCTATACACGCGACGACCAAGACGACGTCGACGAGCGATGATTCTCGAAATAACGAAAGGATCTTTTTTAATTCGTCATGGATATATATTTCGTTATGTACCGGCTCGCCAATCGGCGCGACTCGCGGCCTGATCGTTCCCCGACAGCTGATATTTTTCAAAGAGGGAGAGAGAGAGAGAGGGAGAGAGAGAGAGAACCGGAGGAAGATGCTAGCTAGAGTGAATATAAAGAAGAGAGAGCGAGAGAGAGATTAAATGGAGAACAAGGCGAGAGAGAGAGAGAGAGCTGGTGTGAATGAGCTGGTAGAGAGAGAGAGAGAGAGAGAGGGAAGCCAACACACGAAGAGAGACGCAGGCACACGAGCGCTGGTAACCGAACGTAATTTGAGAGCCTCCCGGACCCCCAACCATATATGTCCACCTCGCCTCTTACCCTCTCGCTCGCACGCCCTGCCGCGCCGATACGTCAGTCTCGCTTTAGCGCTAGCCCCGCGCGCCTCTACAGCAGCGTCGACGACGACAGCGGCGGCGGCGGAGGCAGCTGAGACCGCGACGAGCTGCCACCCACTGCTATGACTGCTCAGCCGTGTGCCACACTGACCGCTCTTTTTCCAACTAATACATTTTCATTTTCCGCCCGCCGCGACGCCTACCTACTCTCTCTCCATTACCTCGCGCAGAAAGCTCGATGCCTATGTGCAGTATGGGGAGAGTAAGTGCTTTCTTGCACTTTCCCAATTAGTCGTTTAGCTTTTTTTGTTCTTTTAAAATTGCCTTACATACAATATTGCAGATACACATAATTAGAGGAATACTGTATTCGTTAGTTGGTAGCGATTCGTTGAGGGAAACGTGATTTTAAACGCTTCTAGTTCTCAATTGGTAGAATTAGTCTGGTTTGCGATCAAGGGGTGAATAATGAGTACAGATGTAATGCAAAGCACACAGGCGAGAAATCATCGCCAAACTCGATAACGGATGGCGCCACGATTTGAAATATATAGAGGATTTACTTGAGCCGTCCTTGGCTTAGTGGGTAAGGCGCTTGCCTGCTAAACAAGGCGACTCAAGTGGTCGTGGGTTCGATTCCCGTCTGAAGCCCGGAAATTTTTCGGGTTTTTTTCGGACGGAAAAAGTACCCATGACTGCGATATTGAAAGAAAAAGTCCCACTGGGCATTGTTTCAGATAAAGAAAAAAGTCCCTCTGGGCAAAATATCGAATTAAAAAAGTCCCTTTGGGCAATATTGAAAAGTCCCACTGGGCACAAAGATTTGAAAAAAGAAAAAGTCCCACTGGGCAAAGATACAGTATCATGGC
>UELU01139259.1:92115-103260 GCA_900490025.1 Megastigmus dorsalis | reverse complement strand
TTCTTTTAAAATTGCCTTACATACAATATTGCAGATACACATAATTAGAGGAATACTGTATTCGTTAGTTGGTAGCGATTCGTTGAGGGAAACGTGATTTTAAACGCTTCTAGTTCTCAATTGGTAGAATTAGTCTGGTTTGCGATCAAGGGGTGAATAATGAGTACAGATGTAATGCAAAGCACACAGGCGAGAGATCATCGCCAAACTCGATAACGGATGGCGCCACGATTTGAAATATATAGAGGATTTACTTGAAATCTTTTCTGCCTTACCGATCGAGCTCCGACGCAACAGGTGCTCGAGATCATAATTGCGCGACTTTTCGACATATAACTGACATTGATCATCGTCGTTCGATACAAGCATGAATTAAACATTGATTTTTTAACGAACGAAGATTGAGATATTCGTAAACTAATTGTTCGAAACATCATTAGATTTGCACGAGTGTGGAAACTTGTTTCGATTCGTTTTTATTATATTTCCACTGCCGTTGGATGAGATAACAATACATTAGATAATTCACGCTAATTATTTGCAATTATAATTTTACTAACTATAAAAATTTATGAACTGGAAAATTCGTGACTCACGCGGATAACAAATGCGTTATTATAAAGATCTGAGAATTCACCAGTCGAAAGAAACAATGATTGCTTTATAAGAATTAAAGAAAAGTATATATGATAATTAAATTATTAATTTGCAATTGATTGCAATATCGTCTGAAAATAGATACGCCAGACATTTCTTATAATTATTTCGCTTACAAGTACAGGTATTATAATGACAGTCGATTAATTATTTTATCGGTACAGTATAATGTAAGATTTATTGAAAAATTGAATATTGATGTTAGCTTTACATAATTTTTCACATGTTTTTTTCCTTACGTAGACTTATTACTAGTTGTGCACGAACACGCTTTTTTTTTATCTACAGAAAAAAAAAGAAAACTTGAACGGAGGATTCAAAAACTCTTGAAGATTTCAAATTTTGCATTGACCAAACGACATTGGACGTGTAGCCTATTATTTACAGACAAGATATATAACAACAATAATACAGTAACAATAAGAGTAACAATACAATACATGATTCTTAACAAGAGCTACGTGATACATTTTGGTTCACCGATATCATTCGTGCACACGAACGAAAAGCAGTGATCGCTTTCTTTGTTCTATTTAGTTCGGTAGGTTATGCCATGTTTATCTCTCGTTGCTGAAAATCGGGCGAGCTCGTGAAATCCTAAGGATGAATCTCGCGAAAAGGCCCAAATATTTGCTCGCAAGAGAGAATGACATTGTCAAATGATAATCCATATATGTACAGAGGCTTTACTGTTATACGAAAGGAATTCTTTTCTTTTCTTTTTTGTGCTTCGGAGTCAATACAATAATTGTTGCTGTATTTACTCGCTAGTAACTATCATATAAGTAGCTCGATAAATCACGCTAAACATAAATTAAATACATTTTTTTTTAAATTATAAAACTTTCAAGTCCGAAATTTCACGTGGAATGTTGCAATATAATTTCGCCGATTACATATATTAAGTGTTAAAGTTGTGACATTTTCTCGATGATTATGAATACGAATTTCAAGCATTCAATCAGATAGAGTAAAGGGTTTCTTTCGTTTTTTAAAAAAAATATATACGCGATCCTTATAAAAGAAAAAAAAAAGAGTAACACACATCGACTTCGCGCGCAAAGAAGTTTGCCAAGTATACGTGTAATACAATAATAATCAAGGACTCGTGTGTCGTGCGATAGATGCGGAACTCCTTTGCGCACTCGTTACAATTTTCGCTTTTTTTTTATTTCTTCGTTGACTCATGAAACAATAAAGCAAGCTAAAAAAGCTGAAGAAGCGCACGCGCAGGATAGTAGGTTCGCGCGACGCGACGGCATACATATATATATATAAGAAAGAGTTAAGGATGTGCATCGTCGTCGCCGTTGACGTACTCGTCGTCGTCACTTTCTATACATGTAACGCGCTAATACAAAGTAGAAACATGTGTGCACGCGCTATATATATATATTAATAGATGATATAGTCATAGACATGTACAGGTACGAGTGCAGCTCATGAACAATTGTATACAAGTACAAGCAGAAGTTGCATTACAGGATATATATAATGATTGCCGTTCGGGTTTCGGACGCAAGGCTACAGAAGCGCAACAATAAGAGAATATAATGATGCGCGGAGTCGCGACGGTATATAGTGAAAGAAACGGAACAATCGTATGTGCAGTGGCTGTCTGTGCTCATGGTGTGCAAATATTTGTGTGTGTGTGTGTGTGTGTGTTGGAGAGAGGGAACGACGAGGTGCCACACTCGATTTTTAGATACACACAACTGAATCAACCGGCTGTTTATTTATGTGTCTGTGTTTGTGCCTGTGTGTGTATGTGTGTGTGTACTTGCGGTATAAGGCCAAAGATGCGGTGCGCGCATGGATACATACGTATACAGCGTTACGGCGCAAGTTGCGTAACGCGCTAATTAAGACGGCGATTCGCTCCTATGGCACGGCTCTTTCTTTCTCGCGCATATACTCGCCGTCGATATATACGTGTACACAGTATACATATGTCCCTCTTTCCTACGACTATTTTCCTCTTCCTCTCTCTCTCTCTCCCTTTCTTTCCTATATACCTATGGTACCCGTGTTCCTCGAAGGTGCTTCTGCCGCGTATCGCGTTCTAAACGTGCGTATAACAATGTGCTTCGACACTGGGGGAGGATAAGATCGATATTTCCATGTACTATAACATCGTGACGCAGCTGCTACCTGCACTCGTATCTCGGATTAACGCGCTGTACATGATACAGAGGACAAAAAACTAAACAACAAGCTTTGAGTCATCCGCGCGGTTACAACGAACAGCGCGCGAATCGCGTTGAACATTCGACAAAAACACAACTGCACTCGTTAATAGAGGTTGCTATAACGTGGTTTACAATCGTAAATAATACAGTTAAGGAAATACTGAATTGAATATTGTTAAAAGAAATGCACGAACCCACTCGGTGTGTGTAGCATCCGAGTGACAAAGTATTTTTATATATATATGTATATATATTACGGAGAGAGAAGTGAAAGCTATTACATATGGGGGGTGGGGTAAGGAGCGCCGATCAAATGCCGATTCGAACCAATATACGAAACCCCAGCGGTGATTTCGTATACGTAAAGTCGTGATTTTTCGCTTTCCTCTCGTGTCCATAGAGTAGTCTCGGTGTGGTCAGTCCGTTGTGATGTTGGACGGGTAAGAGCCGCGAGAAGCAGATTCATGGAAGACGAAGGAGTTGATCATGAGCAGTCTGCGTTCGTTGCACAGTGCTTCGATCGATATAGCAAGGAAAGCTCTTAGAGCTTCTGGACTATGTCGAATTTGTCTTTGAAGCCGAGCGACTCCTTCTTGGGATCGTACTTTTTGCGCATCGCCAGTTTGGCCCTCAGCTCTTTGGCGCTCATCGCTAGATTGAGGGAACCGCCGCTACTGAGGCTTCCGCTGTTGCCGCCTGCATTGCCGTTCGATTGTTCCTTGGTGCTCGATGAGGATTTGGTGCTGGTATTGTCGTCGTCGAGTCGCATTGCCGACATAGAGCCGTTGCCGTTCTCCTGGTGGGTCGAGTGAGCGTCGCCCGACGAGGCGATCGAGTGAGTGTCGCTACCTCCCTAAGGATCAGCAGAAAAAAAAAGCAACAATTACAAAACGCACTTGCGAGAACATTCAATGATGTATCGTGTAGGGGGAGATTAGACATTGTGGTAGACAATGGCTATGTGGTGTGCGCAGCAGCAGCATTCGATTTCAAAATTGTTTATCAAAATTTCGAAATTCGCATTTGAATGCGGGATGCGTGCTGAGCGCGTAAATGGAAATTTCATTGAGTAATATATATACGAATGGAGTACGAAAAGTAACGATGAGTTGTCAACGTAAATAAGGATACTAAAATTCAGTTGCAGCAGCAAAATAAGTTTTTTTTTCTTTTTTTTTTAAATTTTATTATAATGTTACGTATGCTAGTTTGAGACGCTCAAAACAATTTCTAAATAATTGTCGCGTCGTTGAAACTTTACAACAATTTCGCTCCAAGTAACTACAGATTATTTTTTAATTTTCTCGTGCATCTATTTTTATTGTATATAATTAAAATAGTTAAAATGATAAAAA
The DNA here is from genome assembly GCA_900490025.1 of Megastigmus dorsalis. NCBI lineage: Eukaryota > Metazoa > Arthropoda > Insecta > Hymenoptera > Megastigmidae > Megastigmus > Megastigmus dorsalis. The sequence goes on along the minus strand of UELU01139259.1, from coordinate 99,059 downwards.
TAAACAACTTAACCGGTTAATACCGATAATTTAGAAGTTTTGATTAAATAACTATAAGAAGCAATGAAAAATTATCAAATTTCGTTGTCCAATATCGTTCCAGTAGGACGCCAGTGGTATACTATTAAACATAAAGCAAAACTATGACTATAGGAGATAAAAATCTGTCATCTCTAAAATAATAGCTATGATTTCATTGGCTTCGGTATAAGCGACGATTCTCAGCACTCAACGGATCCCGCAAAGCGCATTACCGAGAAAATCTGTTGGCTATATCGATCGGACCAATGTCAGAGCTTTTCTTTCTTTTTTTTTTTCAATGGATCGATCTCGTCATTCCGGGCGGAAAATAATGCTAAAGGAAAACCGCGGTGCACGCGAACTCGTGACCGGACGGACGTAGTTAAAGGCGAGCGAGCCGATCGTCGCGGTTTTTCTCGCTTTTCATCTCTCTCGGGGCTTCTCTCATTGAATTTTCGCGCACACCGAAATCATATACGTGTATATACACACACACACACGCAGAAAACTGAATACGGGATCGAAGCTCCGTATAGTCATCGCGTCACAAAAGCACCTCGTTATACAAGATCTGTATATATAATCTGATAAGAGCTATGAGAGCTCGCCTCGATGAATGAAAAGAATTACGCAATACACGGGCGCAGGTTCTGCAGTGCAGCGGAAAAAGACTGTTTTCTTGGGTGTGTGCACCCGTGCACATTAGTCGCGCATATACGTATATATATATATATATGTATATACATAGTTTCCGCGTCTATACGATGCCGCGCTTATACGGAGACACACGACACGTTTATAGCTCGTAATGAATTTTGCGCGAATCGAGTAAGGAAAAAAATCGGTAAGCATTACGTGCGCGCAGCGACAGAAATAAAAAAGAAAACCTAATCTTTCCTCGATCGCGCCGATTATCAGCGAGTCTATCCTATACGTGTTGCGCGCGGCAGGGGAGGCCAGGGGGTGAGGTATTCTATCCTATAGGTGAGCGCGAGGCAGGCGATATCAAAATCGACTTATCGACCGAGCAGCAGCAGCAGCAGGCAGCAAAACCCGTAACAGCCGATTACACACGAGAAAGCCGCGCCGCCGCCAGCTCGGCGCTTCTTCCACGACGGAACTCATCGTAAACAGGATGCATCATCGCTCCTCTCTGCTCGCGCGCGCGCGCACACACACACAGACACGCGCGATACCTTCCTCGCTTTTTACAATTAAAAAACGTCGCTCGACGGAAAATAAACCTGTCGACGCCTTCGCGATATATATTATACATATATAATACGGGTATCGGGGTTTTCGCTGGGCGGTATAGCAAACGCGCGCCAGTATATATAGACCGATAAGATAAGGATATAATAGTCGGGTAGTAGCCGAGCGCGCGGGCGCGAGCAAAGAATCACGGCGTATGTGGATATGCGCGCGCGCGCGCGCGTGTGTGTGTGTGTGTGTGTGTTGTAATTGCAAGTATAATGTGGTCGTGCGCGAACCGAGGCGACAGGTGAGAATAATCTCGTCGGGGCGATGCCTGCTTGCCTGTATACCTACATCTCTCTCTCGCTCTCTCTCTTGCTCTCGCGCACGCTCGCACTCGCTCGCTCTATCTATATCTATCTCCGTCGCTGAGGAATTTTCCCGAGCGATCGGTGCGCGGCCCCCCCCTGAACAGCTATAGCGCTAAAGGGACGGATATCGGCATAACATATGGCCGTGGAAAGCGCTAAACGACACGGCGAATTAGAGTATACATCGAGGCATTAAGGATGTTCCGCTAATGGCCGTCTGCTCGGGTCCAAGTGTATATACGTTTTACTGGGACACACACACACACACGCGCGCGCGGACGCACACAGGTTCAAAAGTGGTAAGGACGTATCGGTGCAGGCTCGTCGCTCGCATCTATCGCGGCCCATTAGCGCGATACTAATCCGTGTATAATATTATACGGGGAGGCCTTGGAGACGAACAAGCGGTGTAACCTTCGCCTGACCTACATCGCGATCCTCAAAACTACCCGAAAACCTCGGCCGATGAAAAAGAAAGGAAAAACTCCCCGATAACCCGATTCGCTATATACACACACACACACATATATATATATATATATATATGTAGAGCGATGAGTATACTTACGCTGCTCGGCTGGTGGTCGTTGCCGTTGGACTTGCGGCCCGAGGAGGCGGCAGCGGCCGCCGCCGCGTTGTCCTGCTCGTCCTGCATTATACTGGCGGGACTGCGCTCGGGCGTCTTGAGCAGCTTGACCCCCGGCATCGTAGCCTTGATCGGCATGTTGTTCATCTTGTAGTAGTCGTCGGCCTGCTGATCGACCACCAACAACTTGGTCTCCGTCGGGAAGGCCTTGATCCGCTCGACCACCTGCTTGTGGGTCTCGTTGGCTATGTTGATCTCGTTCACCTCGACTATGCGGTCGCCCTGCCTGAGTCCCGCGGCCTCGCTCGGCGAGCCCTCGTCCACCTTGCCGATGAACTGGCCGTTCTTGCCCTTCTCGGCGTGCAGGTTGAAGCCGTAGCCGTCGAAGTCGTCCCACTTGACGATGTGGCACAGCCTCGCGCACGGCGTGCTCTCGTCCATCATCCTTGCTTCGGCTTTAATCGCTACTCTCTCTCTCTCTATCTATCTCTCTCTATCTCTCTGCTTTCTTTCTCCCTTGCCTATCCGATCGCGCTTCCTCTCCTTCTCGGAACGGATATATACGCGGTTTCGTAGCCGATGCACTTTGCGCGCGGACGTGTATAATGCGGCAGCGGCGGCGGCGGCGGCGGCGGCGGCGGCAGCGGCGGCGGCTCTCGGTATACAAGTACGTCTCTCTACGTATAAAAGATATAGGCGGTCTGGGATTCTGCACGACCGAGTCGAGGCGGTACCTGCCTTGCTACTAAGGCCTTGTTATATTGTATACCTGCGTCTGCACGTGCGCACCGTCGTGTATATTCTTCTCTCTGTGCGTGTTAGCGCGCGTGTGTGTGTGTGTGTGCGTAGCTCTCGCGGCAAGCAGCAGCAGCACGGCAGCGCAACGCAGCGCAGCAGCAGCAGCACCTGTGCCGATCTTCGGTACACTTGTGACTTGTGATGTGTGCGCGCGCTCTCTGGCTGCGTCTAGAAGTCCACACACGCACCGTCGCCCCACACTAGCGCACCTAAGCTACGCTACTCGAGTCTCGACTCCTCCCACTCCTGGTCGACTTGCCGTTCCTGACGCCCCCACTGCTGACTTTTTGCCTCTCTCCGTGTGTGCGTGTGTGTGTGTCGGAGATTCCGATGCCGCGAGCACTGGGATTGGTCGATTTTCCGCTATCCGAGCAATCGCGTGTTGGAGTACAGGGGAAACGCTGCTCCGAAGACCTCCGGCTACCGTACCGCATTGTAGAAAAGCCCCTGCTAATGGCTTTTAGTGCGGTTCTACAATCTCGAGCCTGCATTTGTATATTTTCACTTTTCCCTGATGAATGATTTGATATGTGCAGTGTATATACATAGGAAAGGTATGCGAGTGAGCAGTGATAGTGCAAAAATGAGTCATGCATTCTTTTGACTTGAAAACGCAATTAAACTATCAATCGATAAAAGTCATAAAGCGGATTATAGGTGCAGTTTCTTAAATTACGATGATTAAAATGATATTGCGCACCTTCATATAAGTGCAATTGAATTATTTTTCTAATCAATGGTACAAAGGCTCGCAGGGTGAAAAAAATAATGAAATTTTATAAAATTCCAGATAGGAGATATATATATATATATTCCGGAAACTGATAAAAAGCACATACAGTATGAACAGAGATAAGAAGAAATCATGTTTAAGGAAGTATCGGTAACTACTGTATAGCTACTGGTTCCGTGTTTTTCTGTAGCGATATACACAAACCGTAATCAGCTGATGAGCTATCTCTGCACCGTTGCTTCTCGACGGTACTCAGCCGTTAAATTTATTTAACGAATTACCGATCGAATTTAAGATAATGCGTTTAGCCGACGGGTTTACATTTTCGGTATGATGAATCACGTGCGCGCGGCTACGAAATCGTTTATATCGCGGTCGAAAAATTTTTGGTGGTGGCTGACGAGGACGGTTGCGAGAAAATATTTATTATTTGCATGGGTAAAAATGTGTGCCGGGGAAACAAAAGAATTAAAGCAGCTAATTAATACGGTGTCAGTTCTGGCAATCAACTGAAATTAGACGTGTCATTGGGTGTTGCACAATGCTCTAATTTTGTTTCATGTTCGTAAAAAAGACACCTTAATAACAGTACTTTAGTCGTAAAATACATTTTATATATTTATTAATTTCAGCTAATTGTATGTATAATAACTTTTAACGAGTGCGGAGTAAAGCATCGTTAAACGTCAGTACATAAGAAATCAATTTGAAATTTTCTGTATTATACATGCAGTTATCGAATAAATTATTACACGTTGGAATCTGGTACAAATTCTTCTTTAAATATCATTAAAACAATGATTAAATTCTAATTTGCATATTAAATACAGTATTATATTTACCTAATGGAAAATCAATGTATACTTGTTAATAAAACTCTTATCCTCGAGAATTCAAACAATTAGTAATACAGCAAATCCTGATGAATGACATCATAATTATAGATACATCTCTTGCACATCGCGAATGGGGAATTTCCAAATCGACCTACAAAAAAAAAGAGAAGCTTGCGAAACGTATTTTTCGAAAATTCTGTAATCGCAAGTAATATATGCCTATTATACATGCCCCGAAGCTTGAATTGCCCACTCGCTATACAAGCGAATTCTCACTCGTATATCATAGCGGCCGTAAAATAATTGATGACACGTCGAAAAGGGTTTATTCACTCCCTTTACGCCCTTGAAAAGAATACGACGGATCATACGTGCGTGATTGGTCACTTGGGTCGTCTGCATTCTTAGCAGTTTGGGCTTGTATACCGAGATCGAGAAAGATAGAGAAAGAGCGAGAGACCACGTCACTCTTTAGTCCTTAGTCATCTCTCTAAGAGGCCCCGACACACTTTCACAATGTAACTTGTGTATTACCGACGACTGCCGTGTAGAAATCAGTACACAACAAACAAGCGCCTTTACTTGATTTATGCTAAACTTTCGATAAAAAAAGAAAAATACGGAAAGAAAAGCTTCGCCATTGATTGCTAATGCGCAAATTACTGTACTCTTTTCTTTTTTTTCTTCTTTTTTTTTAGTAAAACGGAGCATTCGCTACGACCCGGCACCGCTCTTAATAATAAGAGTATTCAAATGCCTTTTAGAGCAATAAATTACCGCGGCCATTGGTTCGAATTATAATGGTTAAGGAAAAATGAGTAATTACCGATCTGAAACTCCCATATTTACGGTGAAGCATAATTTTTCTGTTAGAATGTACGAATTGCTAAACTATATTACGTTGCATAAGATCCGTTCGATGAAAATTTTTCAACAAGATACATAAATCCTAATTAAGGAAATTATTTAGCAGCTGAAAGTTTTTACCAAAAGAAAAATAAAAACTGTAAAAAAATATTGCATAATTTAAAATTCCTTATACATATAGACTGGAAAATTATAGAGAAAATCAAGTCTTCTCACGTCCAAATCAGGTTATAGTTTTCTTCGTACCAGACAAGAATGGAATGCTTAATTAATAGATTCTCGGCTTTATGGAAATTAATAAACTAGCTATAAGTATTGTCATTTCTTAAAAACAATTGCAGCTGAATAGCGCTTATATGGAATGTAATAAAGGAAGGGTGATTTGTGAAATTGAAAAATTGTTACCTGGAATTGCGGGACGCTTATCACGCGTAAGAGAAAAAATTACTTTTAAACTATAGTTTCATACGACATTCTAAGATAACAGAATTTGTAATCGGAGCATGTAAACTTTATCGAAATCATTTTCACTTTTCTTAAAATAATTTTCTCTACTTGATCAATCAAATATAAATTTGAGGACTAAACAGTTACATGAACATTATTAATGTAATCGTTAAAGGATTTATCGGAATGATCTTTTGAGTCTGGCAAAGTCGTAGGCTAGATAGATAGCTCGATAAGACGTTTTCCGATTGAGCTTGAACATATTTTATGCCGCTAAGGTAGGACGCACGCTAGTCAAGATACTATCGTATTTCCTACTATACCGGCATCGCATATTTCCCGGAAATCACCCGATTCTTTATCAGGTATTAAACGTAACTATATTATCAACTACTAACACTGTGAACCGGCAATAAAAGACAACTTGTAGATTATTTTTTTCAAATGACTAAAAAATATTGATTTACATATACTGCTAAAGTATTGGTAAGAAATTGTATAATGTATGTATAGTTGAACAAATATTGCAAATAAAAACCGAGATAAGAACTATTGGCACCTTGAAAATATTGCATTACACTAAATCAAATAAGATATATAAATAAAAAATATGAGATTATAATAGTTAAAATGACTTTTTTTAATTTAATATTTTATAAGGTTTATAATAATACCTGAAGACATTTTATAATTTGCAGTTTGAATCAAAATAATAATAAAATGAACAAAATAATAATAATAAAGAAAAAAAATTCATTAATTTCGGTTAGACAAACAAATCACTCGTGAGTATCATTTATATCTAGAAATTTCAAATCCAACCTTTGACATTCCGATGAAGCACTCACTGAACACAGCCCTGTAGCACAAGGATTCCCAACACGGGACAAGCGAGCTGCAGTCGAACAATAACGGTCGTCGGTCGAACGAAACGTACCTATATATACAAGGGGGGCACCAATTCTTTGCTCTACGCACCTGTGGAGCCAAGGAGATGCGCGGCAAAGGTGCGCACTGGTCCGCTCTCTCTCTCTCTCTCTCTCTCTCTCACTCGCGGACGTGTTTTCACCATCAGGCGCATCAGCAGCGCG